>ML814299.1:118887-132782 GCA_009831015.1 Picea engelmannii | reverse complement strand
CTTCTAATTCTCTGTTGAGTTAGGTTAACTCCCAGGGTTAATCTTCTATTCTTCTGTTGAGTTATCTTTTACCTTTAATCCCCTTTTCCTTTCTTAAGTCAACTTAAAAATATAACTTTAGCTTCATTGACTTCCCCCTTCAGCGTAAGACTATGACCTAGTGGGGGTGCCCAGGCCATTGAGTCTCCTCATCACCTCTCTAAGAGGTGGGGGACATTACATTATGCATGCATGGACATCCTCTACACATGCCATGTTGAAGATTCCAAAACACCCTCCTATTTCATCACACTTTTTGAGCCTTTTCTTACAAGATTTGAGGGCCAACCCACACATGTGGGAATTATGATAGTCATCGGGGTGTTTTTAGAGTTGGTTGACTTGGAGGGGCACCTTCCTTTCCTTCTGGAGGATCTTTGCTTGAGATGAGGGCTTGGACATACTTTGAAAACTGTCTTTTGAGGTCTTCTGAGCTTGATTAAGGGATTCTTCCACCTTTGATGACCCTCTTCACCCATTTCATGAGGTCGTTTCACTTGAAGAAGCTAGACATTGGTACTTTACTTGCATGGGAGGCAACTACACCATGATTTGAGGCCTTGACAACACTCTTTCTTTGGAACGTTGAACTTATGAAGCAAATTGGCCTCTCTTTTATGGGACGGCCCCCGATCTCTTGAGGGTTTTATGTACATGTGGAATGTTTTACTTATTTTGATTTAGTCTCCTTGTTTATGTGGATGAAAAGTCTTCTTTTGTAATTCTCCTAGGCTAATTTTAGGGAGAAAGAACTAATAAAGAATGAAAAGGATGTAGAAGCCTCCTTTGTAAATAGCGGCTCTCCTCTCATTCCAAATTCCTGTGAATTGTTGGATCTATCATTTTGAGAATACAATTAATAGAAGATCTACCTATTAGCTTTTGGTGTCTGTAATGTCCCCCACCTCTTGATGAAGAAGTTTTGAGAGACTCAGTAGTCTAGTTGTCCCCACTAGACTATAGTCTCATGCATCATGGGAACAAAGTCAACCCAAAGCCATTACCTAAGCACAACGTTATATTATTAAGTTGACTTTGGGGTAAAAGGTAACTAAAGGAAAGAAAAGAGCATGTGTGGAAAAGCTAGGAGTTAACCCTAGGGGTTAACTAACTCAACAGAGAAATAGATCTGGAGTATAAAAGAAAGGAAGGGTGCACTTCTCACTCATTCTGGATTATTTTAACATTTTTCATCTGGGCTCTTGAGCACAAAAGAGTTTTGAGGGTTTTGAGATTACAAACCCTAGAGATCAACTCGGTGGTGAAAGATCCCACCTCTCTTGATCCAAGCTTGGTCTCGGGGGTGCAATACTCCTCCCACACCATTCTACAACAGCTACAAGTACCATCTAGCAACCAGGGATGGAACAGTGCGCAACCTAGGGGGTTTCCAGCAAGGGGGTCGCACCATTGGAGGAAGGAGAGTTTGATCCAGGAAGTAGAGGAGGGTGTTGGACATTTGGACTTCTGGGTTTTCTCTGTAGGGCCTCAGCCATCATTCCTAGCATATTTTCAGAGAGGTTTACTTGCCATCTAATTTATTAGAGCTTGGCATGAGTTGGAGGGAAGGAGGGCGCACTACAGAAAGGGGTTTCATCAGTTTGGAGGAGCAGATCTTCACTATTCAGCTGGAGACTTCATCAGGGGGTTTGTCTTGCCCTGATCTACACTTCCAACCAGTTTCATCGCATTTGGAGGCTCCTAGCAGTGAGGCCGAAATATTGGGTCTCTTCAGTCATCCAGGAGGGCGCAACTCAATTTGGGGTTTCAGTTATAGGAGGAGCATATCTCTATCTTTCAGTCTGAGACTTCAAGAGGGGGTTTGTCTTGCCCCGATCTACTCTTCCAGCCAGTTTCAGAGCATTTGGAGGCCTCTAGCAGCAGGGCCAAAATATTGAGTTTATTCAGCCATCTAGAAGGGTGCAGCTCAGCTAGGGGGGTTTGGATCTGAACCCTGGAAGGAAAGAAATTAATCTTGTGCCTTGCATCAGCTTATTATCTTGCCTTCGGAGGCTTATATCTTCAGTCTTGAGCATTTTGTAGCAGCTCTTATGTAATGTCCCCCACCTCTTGAAGAAGAGGTTTGGATAGACTCAGTAGTCTAGCTATCCCCACTAGACTATAGTCTCATGCATCATGGGGACAAAGTCAACCAGAAGTCACTTCCTAAGCACAACATTATATTATTGAGTTGACTTTGTGTGAAAAAGGGTAATTCAACGAAAGAAAAGAACATGTGGAATAAAGTTAGGAGTTAACAGGGGTTAACTAACTCAACAGAAGAATAGACTGGGGGTATAAAAGAAAGGAAGGGCGCACTTCTAAGGCATTCTGGATTATTATCATATTTTGCATTTGGGCTCTTGAGCACAAGCCGTTTTGAGGGTTTTGTGACTAAAACCCTAGAGATCAACTTGGTGGTGAAAGATCCCACCTTCCTTGATCCAAGCTTGGTCCCGGAGGTGCAACAATCCTCCCACACCATTCTACAGTGTTACAGGTGTCAGATCTATTGGCAGAGGAACACTAGTGCACAGCCTAAGGGGGTTTCCAGCAAGAGGGCGCACCACCTTGTGGAGATCAGTTCAATCTGAAGTAAGGAGGAGTCTTTTGGGCAAAGGAACATCTAGGTTTTCTTCGTATGGTCCAGGGCATCACTTCTAGTCTATTCAGGAGGAGAGTTTCCCAGCAGATTATTTCCTAGAGCTTGGCACGAATTGGAGAAGAGAGGGATGCACTACAAAAGGAGGTTTTCATCATTTGGTGGCCTAGATCTTCATAGATCATCTTGAGACTTCACCAGTGGGATTGCATTGGCCCGATCTATCATCTCGGTGATTTTTGTAGCAGTTGGAGGCATCTAGAGGTGAGGCCCAAATATTGAAGATTCAGTCAACCAGGAGGGCGCAAAACAGTTGAGGGTTTGTTTAATTGGAGAGACAGAACTTCACCTTTCAATCTGATACTTTGCCAGGGGGGTTCTAGTAGCCCGATCTACATTCCGAGGGAGTTTTGAGGCATTTGGAGCATAGGAAGAGGAGGGTCGAAACCTAGGGTGTCTACAGCTACCAGGACAGTGCGCAACTCAGCCAGTTTGGAGGGTTTGGCACTGCATTGGATCAGGGTTCCATCTCATCAGTCTTCTCTTCCAGCTATTGGCCTTTGGAGGCTTGTATCTTCTCTTCGGAGTGCCTTTGGAAGGCTATTATCATTTGTATTGGCTATCATTGTAGCAGTTGTCATCCCATTTTGGATATTATTGGGGTTTTCTTTTAGATCTGCAAATCTCTTGTTACAGGATCTATCTACTATCTAAATAAAGGTCAGATCTGACATTATTGGCTCTATATTGGTGTTCCTTATTGTATCTTGTCTTTGTTATGGTATATGCTTCAGATCTGTTACTTCATTGCTATAATCTTCATAATATAAACCCTAATGCACAACTCTATGAGTAAACCTGCAAACACATAACCAAACACAAACAAACAGTGAGCAATTAGTGTTCCAAGCAAAAAAATTGGCTTGGGAACATTACAATGGTATCAGAGCGTAAATCCTCCTAGCCAGTGGGGATTAGCACATGCAAAAGTTCAGTGGTATTTACATGTTCAGACGCAGGAAGCAGATAGGTGAAACAGATGCAGAGATGGAGAGTTTAGGTGAGGACAGTGAGCCACAGATTCTAGCAGGTTTTGCAAAGGATTTACAACACTCCATAATTCAGACACAAAGTGCCCTTGAACATCATCTACAAGAAAATCAGGAAACTATGCGCAGGGGACAAGTTGAAATGAGAGAGACCTTGGAGAAGATAAATGCCAGTCAGATGAATATTGCGCAACTCCTACTACAGATAACCCATGCAGGGAAAGGACCAGAGATTTATGCAAACAGGGAAGCCAGTGGGTCTCATGGGGGGGCTAGACCTCATCAGGAGCATAGCCCTCACTATCACATTGAGGGATAGATTTATGGAGGTGGAGCTCCTCAGGGGCCAACACACAGTTGAGCCACCCCTAGACCCTACCTACCCACATTCTTGGATAACCAGCCACAGCGCAACTATGAGGATGAAATTGAGGACAACTTTGAGCAGTATGCCAGGGAATATCACGAATTGAGTGCAGGGTTCCAGAGGCAAGTCACACTGGATCAGTATTGTGGGATCAAGTTCAGGGGTAAGCCTAAACAATATCAAAGGCCTAACTATGAATTTGAGCGTAGGGCAGGCAAGATGGAAATCCCCTACTTTGATGGATCTACCAAGGTGACTGCGCAAGCATGGGTGCAGAAACTTGATACCTACCTACAACTTAACCCCATGAGAGAGATGGATGCCATCAAGTTTGCCACCATGTACTTGGAAGGCAAAGCTCACAATTGGTGGTACCATGGGTTAACTACACTGGGTCAAAATTAGATCACAACTTATATAGAGTTTACACAAAGGCTCATTGATAGGTTCGACTAGGGGGATCCGGAGCTACCTTTTAGGGAACTCACCCAGCTTAGACAAACAGGATCACCAGAGGTATACATAGAAGAGTTTTAGAGGATAGCAGTTATGGTGCAAGATGTGTCTCAAGCGAGACTTATGATGCTCTTCACAGAGAGGTTGATGGAGCCCTTAAGGGGTTGGGTCAAGGCTTTTAAGCCTACCAACTTGCATGATGCTATACGGAAGACTAGGGACTTGGGATCAGCAGCAAAGACAAGATTTACCCCTAGACCTCCTCTAAACCAAGGGGGTAGAGACCAAAGACCTCCTATGAACCAAGGAGGGAGAGACCAAAGGGGGTTTGACCGGGGAAGAGGTAGAATGGCTGAGACCACTAGGAGGGAATTGAGAAGGAAGCAATTGTGCTTCACCTGCAAAGAGCCTTGGGATCCAACACACAAATGTATGGGCAAGGGCAAGGCTCACTGCATTGAGGTGATCTCGAATGATGAGGAGGAGGAAGATTTCGGCCATCTACAGAACATAGAGGCAGATCCCACAAGAAATGCAGAAGAGGAGGATGCAAGTCACGGCCTTGCAGCAGATGAGAAGGTGACACTAGCATCCATCAGCGGGGTACCTAAATTCAACACTTTCAGAATGAGAGGGGTGCTACAAGGGCAGAAGGTCTCAGTTCTCATCGATGGGGGTGCTTCACACAACTTCATTGATTCAGCCCTACTGCAAAGGAGACACATACCTACAGTTGAATTTGAGGAATTTCATGTGGAGGTAGCAGGGGAGCACACTATGCCTTGTGACAAATACATTATGGGAATGAAGCTTACAATGGGTAGGCATGATTTGGCACAGGATTTCTATGTTATGGACCTTCCAGACACCAACATCCTCCTTGGAGTATAGTGGCTTAGTACGTTGGGGCCAATCACTACAAATTACAAGACCATGGAGATGTCTTTTACAAAGGAAAATGGGAAAAAGGTGGTTCTCAGAGGCATGATAGGCAACACACCGAGAGTGGTGACAGCAAAGCGCATGGAGGCCATCTTCAGGAGGGAAGACATTGCTTATGCAGCAGAGTGTAGAATATCGGTTAGGGTGGATAAGAAAGGGGACACTCACTACTCACCAGAGATCCAGAGAATCATTGACAAGCATAGCAAGGTCTTTGAGCCCATACCACTAGGAGCACCACCAGATAGGGGGTTTGAGCAAATCATAAAGTTGGAGGAGGGTACGAAACATGTCATCACCACTCCCTACAGGCACCCCAAGAAATATAAAGACGAGATTGAGAAGGCCATTAAAGAACTATTAGACATGGGCCACATTAGGCCAAGTTCCAGTTCCTTTGCATCTTCAGTGGTATTGGTGAAAAAGAAGGATGGGACCATGTGCATGTGTATTGACTACAGGGCTTTAAATAAGAAGACAATCAAGAATAGATACCCCATCCCGAGGATTGATGAGCTCCATGGGGCTGTATACTTCACAAAGATTGACTTGTGCTCTGGCTATCATCAGATAAAGATGAGGGAGCAAGATGTCCCCAAGACTGCTTTCCGATGTCACTATGGACACTATGAGTTCTTGGTAATGCCTTTTGGGCTGACTAATGCGCCAGCCACCTTCCAATCTTGCATGAATCATGTTTTCAACAAGCAACTGAGGAAGTTCCTCTTGGTCTTCTTTGATAACTTGTTGATCTATAGCAAAACTTGGGAGGAGCACCTCAGCATGTAGAGCAGTTTTTGGCTATCATGAAAGAGCAATCTTTATATGCTAAGGAATCCAAATGTGAGTTTGGAATGACAGAGGTCCTTTATTTAGGGCACATCATTGGAGTGAAGGGGGTACTACTACACCAAGAGAAGATACAAGCTATACTTGACTGGCCCACACCTAAGACACTCATAGAATTGAAGGGGTTTTTGGGCATCTGTTGCTATTACAGGAGGTTTGTCAAGGGCTTCTCTCAACTTTGACCGATTTGACCAGGAAAGGGGCATTCAAGTGGAGTCCAGAAGCACAGTTGACCTTTGACAAAATGAAGAAGGTGATGAGTACATGTCCAGTATTGGCCCTACCAGATTTCGCACAACCTTTCACAATAGAGTGTGATGCCTCGGGGGAAGGAATTGGAGCAGTGCTTATGCATAATAGGCACCCTATTGTTTATGAAAGCCGAAAATTGAGAGGTCCTAAGCTCCTCTACACCATCTATGACAAGCCATCATGCATGAATTGGCTAAGTTCAGGAAATATTTGGTTGGGGAAAAATTCGTCATGAGGGCAGATCACAAAAGCCTAAAGTACTTCCTGGATCAGGACTTAAATGAGAGGCAACAGAAATGGGTGAGCAAAATCCAGGCTTATGACTTTGACATTGAGTTTGTCAAAGGGAAGAATAATGTGGTGGCAAATGCCTTATCCAAAAGACCATCAGTTTATGCCATGACCGACATCTCAGTGGACTGGAGGGCCCACCTTTTGGTGGAATACTCAAAAAACAAATTTGTATGCGAATTGATGGATGGACAGGTAAAAGATGACAACTTTAAAATCATGGATGACATCATATACTACAAGGGATGAATTTTCTTGGTCCCCGAGTCAACCTTTAAGGCCAAAGTGCTACAGCCTACAAGCATGTCATGATTCACCAGTAGCAGGCCATCAAGGGTTCATCAAGACATACAAGCAGATACAGGAGAGATTCGCTTGGAAGGGCTTGAAAGAAGATGTAATGCGCCACATCAAGGAGCACCACTTGTCAGGTAAACAAAGATGAACACACTCACCCAGCAGGATCACTACAACCACTTCCCATCCCGAAGCATAAATGGGAAAGCATATCTATGGATTTCATCACAAGGTTGCCCAAGGCTCAGAGCAAAGATTCCATTTTCGTGGTAGTAGACAGGTTGACTAAGTTTGCGCACTTTTTCGCCATGCAGATATGTTCTTCCGGGAGGTCTTCAGATTACATGGTTTACCCAAAACCACTATGAGTGACAGGGACAGTAGGTTTATGAGCACATTTTGGCAGGAACTCTTTAGGTTGGTAGGTATGGCCTTAACACCTAGTACCAGCTATCATCCTCAAACAGATGGCCAAAACAGAGATAGTCAACAAATGGGTTGAAGGCTACCTCAGAAATTATGTGTCAGGGCAGCAAAAGGCATGGGTTAAATGGCTTTATTTGGGGGAGTATTGCTACAACACCACCCATCATATGTCCATTGGTATGCCACCATTTAGAGCCTTATACAGTTATGACCACCTCTCATTTGTGGAGATCATCTTTGGCGACAGCAAGGCTCCCATGGTTCAGGATTGGATTCAACAGAGTCAGGACATGCTCAGAGAACTTAAGGACCACCTGCAAAGGGCACAGAATCAACAGAAGGTACAGGCAGACAAGCACAGGGTGGAGCGCACATTTGAGGTCAGTGACTTGGTTTATTTGAGGCTACAATCGTACAGACAGGCATCCATTAAGAGGAGTGGCACAGAGAAGCTCCAACCTCGCTTTTTTGGTCCATACAGGTTCAACAGGAAGGTAGGGGTCGTGGCATATGAGCTTGATCTACCACAAGGCAGCAAAATACACAATATTTTCCATGTGTCTTGCTTGAAGAGAGCCATTGGAAAACACATCATTCCTATTGAGGAATTGCCACCTTTGGATGAAGAAGGACAGTTGGTATTGGTTCCGGAGGAGGTATTAGAAGTTCGGGAGAAGAAGTTGAGGAAAAGAAGCATCAAAGAATAATTGGTCAAGTGGAAGAATCTACCCATAGAGGATGCCACTTGGGAAGGGGAACAGATGATTCAGGAGACAGGTCCAGAATTGCTTGTGGGCAAGCAATTTCTAGTAGGGGAGACTATAATGTCCCCCACCTCTTGATGAAGATGTTTGTAGAGACTCGGTAGTCTAGCTATCCCCACTAGACTATAGTCTCATGCATCATGGGGACAAAGTCAACCAGAAGTCACTTCCTAAGCACAACGTTATATTACTGAGTTGACTTTGTGTGAAAAGGGGTAACTCAACAAAAGAAAAGAACATGTGGAGTAATGCTAGGAGTTAACCCTAGGGGTTAACTAACTCAACAGAAGAATAGACTAGGGGTATGAAAGAAAGGAAGGGCGCACTTCTAAGGCATTTTGGATTATTATCGTATTTTTCATTTGGGCTCTTGAGCACAAGCCGTTTTGAGGGTTTTGTGACTAAAACCCTAGAGATCAACTCGGTGGTGAAAGATCCCACCTTCCTTGATCCAAGCTTGGTCCCGGAGGTGCAACAATCCTCCCACACCATTCTACAGTGTTACAAGGGTCAGATCTATTGGCAAAGGAACACTAGTGTGCAGCTTAAGGGGGTTTCCAGCAAGAGGGCACACCACCTTGTGGAGATCAGTTCAATCTGAAGTAAGGAGGAGTCTTTTGGGCAAAGAAACATCTGGGTTTTCTTCATATGGTCCAGGGCATCACTTCTAGTCTATTCAGGAGGAGGGTTTCCCAGCAGATTATTTCCTAGAGCTTGGCACGAGTTGGAGAAGAGAGGGGCGCACTGCAGAAGGAGGTTTTCATCATTTGGTGGCCTAGATCTTCACAGATCATCTTGAGACTTCACCAGTGGGATTGCATTGGCCCGATCTATCATCTCAGTGATTTTTGTAGCAGTTGGAGGCCTCTAGAGGTGAGACAGAAATATTGAAGATCCAGTCAACCAGGAAGGCGCAAACCAGTTGAGGGTTTGTTTATTTGGAGAGACAGAACTTCACCTTTTAAAATGATACTTTGTCAGGGAGTGTTCTAGTAGCCCGATATACATTCCGGGGGAGTTTTGAGGCATTTGGAGCACAGGAAGAGGAGGGTCGAAACCTAGGGGGTCTACAGCTACCAGGACAGTGTGCAACTCAGCCAGTTTTGAGGGTTTGGCACTGCATTGGATCAGGGTTCCATCTCATCAGTCTTCTCTTGCAGTTATTGGCCTTTGGAGGCTTGTATCTTCTCTTCAAAGTGCCTTTGGAAGGCTATTATCATTTGTATTGGCTATCATTGTAGCAGTTGTCATCCCATTTTGGATATTATTGGGGTTTTCTTTTAGATCTGCAAATCTCTTGTTACAGGATCTATCTACTATCTAAATAAAGGTCAGATCTGACATTATTGGTTCTATATTGGTGTTCCTTATTGTATCTTGTCTTTGTTATGGTATATGCTTCAGATCAGTTACTTCATTGCTATAATCTTCATAATATAAACCCTAATGCGCAACTCTATGAGTAAACCTGCAAACACATAGCCAAACACAAACAAACAATGAGCAGTTAGTGTTCCAAGCAAAAAATTTGGCTTGGGCAATGGGAACATTACATCTTATTCTAGTTGAAGGGTTTTTATTGGTATTCTTCCAGATCTGCAGATATGTTGTATCAAGATCTCTATATTATCTAAATAAAGGTCAGATCTAAGTTATTTGGTTCCATATTGGTGTTTCTTGTTGTCTTTTGTCTTTCCTTGTGATATATCTTCAGATCCATGTCTGCATGCTTTAATCTCATATACATAAACCCTAATGCGCAACTCCATGAGCAAACCTGCAAACACACATCTAAACAACATTGAACAGTTAGTGTTTCCAGCGAAAAATTAGCTTGGGAACATTACAATGGTATCAGAGCGTTAATCCTCCCAGCCAGTGGGGATTAGCGCATGCATAAATTCAATGGTATCTATATGGGCAGATGCAGAAAGCAAACTGGTGAACCTAAGGCAGAAATGGAAGGTTCAGGGGAGGACAATGAGCCACAAGTTCTAGCAAGTTTTGCAAAAGAATTACAACACTCCATACATCAGACAGAAAGTGCACTTGTGCACCATCTACAGGAGAACCAGGAGGCAATGCACAAGGGACATTTTGAGATGAGGGAGACCTTGGAGAGAGTAAATGCCTGCCAGGAGAAGATTGTGCAAGTCCTATTACAGATGACCCATGCAAGAAAGGGGCCAGAAATCTATGCAAACAAAGAAGCCAGCAGTTCTCACGGGGAAACTAGACCTCATCAGGAGCAGAGCTTTCACTAACACACTAAGGGGCAAATTTTTGGAGGAGGGGCTCCTAAGGGGCTAACACACAGTAGAACTACCCCTAGACCCTACCTACCTACATTTTTGGATAACCAGCCACAGCACAACTACCACGATGAAATTGAGGACAATTTTGAGCAGTATGCCAGGGAATATAACTCATTGAGTGCAGGATTCCAAAGACAAGTCACACTAGATCAATATTGTGGTAACAAATTCAGGGGTAAGCCCAAACAGTATCATTGGAACAACTATGAATTGGAGCGTAGGGCAAGCAAGATGGAAATCACATACTTTGATGGATCTTCCAAGGTGACTGCGCAAGCTTGGGTGCAGAAACTTGATACCTACCTACAACTTAACCCAGTGAGAGAGATGGACGGCATCAAGTTTGCCACCATGTACTTGGAGGGCAAAGCTCGTGACTGGTGGTACCATGGGTTAACTACACTGAGCCATGTTATCACACAGTTTGTAGTTAAGGTAATGGATGGATGAAAAGAGGTCAAATTGGCGTAACTGAACCAATCCCACCCACTGTCACCTCGATGGGAAGGTTCTTTCTGTTTAGGGAGGTAAGGCCCAGGGGAGACGTCCCCAGTGACCTGGGATTTTGAGAAGGCAAAAAGACTTAGAAAGGCTAAGTGATAATAATCCCCCTCACAATTCACCACCTGATCAGAAAGTCCGTCTTATAGCCAATAAAGATAACCGGAAGTAGTAACCAAGAAGTATCCCTGCCCGAGAACAAAGCAACAATGAAACTATGTGTGCAAGCTTGCTTGTTGGTTAGTACTTCATATAATCAATAACTTTCTGATAATAAGCAATTGAGCAATATTATTGATGAAGCAAATCAAAGTTGTACAATATCAATGATTACAATATCACTTCACAATAAATGTTAATGGCAATCAATGTAACAATATCAACACCTTAGGAACAACGCCTTAGCCAACCATTCAATTGCTTTAAAGATGAAATAAATGCTACATATAGATGTTTATAGCACAAGGAGATGATGGCAGCGCTAGGGTTAGTAGAATTAGTGTAGCCTAGGGTTAGTAATGGTTAGGGTTTGTTCAAAGTATTGGAAATTTGTAGGATCAAATTACTCAACTCACAAGGCCTTAGATCAGTGCGCTCCTAGGGTATATGGAGTCAAAAAGAGGACGCAAGGGCTGAAGGAATAAGTGAAGATGATGAAACTAAAGACAAGAGAGTTAAACTTTGAGGTATTGATATGGCAAGGCCTCAAAGATGAAACCCTAGGGGAGAGAGGCTCACTTTGGTGTAGAAAAACCTAGGCCTCAGAGCTCTTTCCTCCTTCTTTAGGCCAAATGGCAAAAACGGCTAGCTCAAAAGATGATTGATCCAAGACAAGAGAGTTTGAAAGTGACGTGTTGCTAGAGCAAGGCTTCACTAGTCAAATCCTAGGGAAAAACGGCTCACCAGGTGTAGGTGACCTAGGCCTTGGTGAGTTTTTCTCCTTTTTAAATCAACAAGAGTAAAATGGCTAGGCTAGAAGAAAGGATAGAGTGTTGCTATGGCAAGGCTCTATCTCTCTTCAGCAAAATAAAATGGCTTAAAATCTTGATAGGGACATGAGACAAGGACCTTCAATGTGTGCTTGTCACCTAGGGTTTGATTCAGCAAATTATAATAATAAATGCAAGAAAACAACACTACAACCATTCAATCAAGAAGTTTTGCAAAAATTTACTTACACCAAGAAATCACATAGCAAAACCTTAATTGTAATACCTTCCACCAAGAGAAATGCCAAAATGCCAAGAAAAATTCTTCCTTCAACAAGTGCGCCTCACAATTTCAGCCAATAACCCCAAAAATGGCGCAAATTTCAGACCTCACTAATGAGTGAGTGAAAGATGATGAAAAAATGAAGGTAAAAACCCTCAATTTATACAGTAGCAATGACCTAAATTACATTTTAGGTCATTAAAAGGCCGACAAGGCCAAAATACCAATCATATTGTTTTACATTAAATGCTTAAATTAAAACCCTAATCAAGCAATAGAGAGACGTCATCCCCTTTCTAGGGTGACATTGGCCCCTTCTAGGGAAAATGCAGCCTCCTGGAGCAAAACGTTAGCCCTCTTTGGGCTTCTCCAAGCTACCACACGTGCCAAAACTGCCAAAGGTGCCTCCCAAAATGTCCATATTGTTGGGTGACGTCATAGGCATCCTAGGAGACATCATGGGCCTTCCAAGGCCAACATTCCTGTGGAGAGGGCTCAACCCCCCTAGGTATAGGTCTGCTCAGCTACCTCTGGTGGATTCTTCTGCTCTTCCCTGGTACAATCACTCTGCCCTGTCTCTACCCCCTGTTGGGGTCTCAGCATCCATCTAGTGGGCTCTTCAGCCCCATGGAGGTCCGAACTGATCATCTCCCCATGTGTACCTGTCCAACATGGTACCTGTCCGTCGGGCATGATCCTGCACATCGACAACTACACCCTCCATGGGCTCATAAGTCACAGGGATCATAGCAATGTCAATCACATCTAATCATCAATATTTATTGAACATGTGCATAAAATCCCTTTACCCCAGTCTAGTGCTCAAAGACATTATACAAGTCTGCAATACAAGTTTGGGGAAAGTGACAAGACGTCCTATTGGGCTAGAGTCTACTGGAAAAAGGTTGTTCCTGGAAAGGATCAAATCCAAGTTATGTAAGTAGATGAGGTGGATGGGGATGCCTGGGCAAAAGCTGCAGTGATAGCAAGGATGGCTTACCGGTGGGTGCCTCTATGGAGGGTGAGTTGCACCTGTTATGGATGTAAATATTTCCAAGCCCATTCATGCCTTTTAATCTTCAATTTTTCCAAGATGCTAATCAAAGGACATTGCCCTGGCTTGGTGACCAGTGGTGGCAATATTAGCCACAAACATTTCACGGAAATGAGAAGCTTGGCTCGTGATGAGACCTCCTTTCTCTTGGCTATGCCACCAAGAGCCACTAACCTGGCGTGGTGACTAGCTACTGGTAGTGTCATACCGCTAGATGTTTATGGACCTAATAGGTTGGCTCGTGATGAGACCCCCTATCCTCTAACCAGATCTTGTCTTTATTGTTTTTTCTCTCAAGAAGCTAGTCAAGGGACACTGCCCTGGCTTGGTGACCAAAGGTGGCAATGTTACCCACAAGTACTTTCACGGAAATGAGAAGGTTGGCTCGTGATGAGACCCCCTTTCTCTTGGCCATGCAACCAAGAGCCACTACCCTGGTGTGGTGACCAGATGTTGGTAGTGTCATACCGTTAGGCACC
>ML814299.1:43397-62661 GCA_009831015.1 Picea engelmannii | reverse complement strand
CCTTCTCGGGGATCCCCTGGGCGAAGCATCTCTAGGTTTTGGTTTTCCTATGGCTTTTATCTTTTACCAGCTGCTTTTACCTCCTGGGCCTTTAGCCCCTTCTTCCCACAAGACAAGATGTACCCAGATGGTCCTCCTGATGGAAAGATGAGCGGGTTTTAAGATGTAAAGGTGATACTATGAAGGGAGCGGACGATGGTTCTGCAAACCCTTTTTGGTGGCTAACCAAAACCGATGAATACCAACTTGCTAAGCCACCCCATCAATTACCCCAACAGTGGTCAAGTGGATTAGTGTAAGATCCAAGCATTCATCCAAAATGGAAGAGATCTAATGCATACATAAGAAGGTTATAATGATCAAATATGACACATACCATGATACCTCGGACTAATTACCTCATGGAGCAAGAGCCTTTTCTGATGCAAGCCAGGGCCGGTAGTGATTGAGGCTGGTACTGCTGGCAGAACAAAACTGGTTGAGAAGAAGATGGGTCCTCCAGGACCATGCTCAGGTAGCTACTGCTCTCGGTACTCCATGTCTAGGACCATGTGGGCCTCGAGACATGATCTCCTAGTTATCCCTAGATATCGGGGATAACATACCCTTAGGCTTCTCCTCTGCATTTTCGTCCCCAATCCACCAATATCTCCCACCATGACCCGTCTGAGAGGTAAATCAAGGAGAGGAGTGGCCTTGTATGCAGCCAGGGGAAAGGAGGTACCAAATTCCGACCCTCCACTTGATAATGATGTCGTCCTTGTCTTGGCTCCCATCATATCTCCCCCTCCCGTAGAGCCAATTCAAGAGGTCACCCAGGACTTGTCACCGCGCTCAAACCCCTATGGTTGTCGGGTAGAGTGGTTTGACAACCTGGGGAATTCTCTGGGATACGCACCTCCCCCCCACTCTCCACCTCATCGGTCGCCACCTCCTTTCTCCCCACCTCTCGAACACTTTGAAGCTACCTCTGCTCCCTCACCCCTCCCCTCCACCTTGTTCGACTCCCCACTTCGATTTACCTGCAACAAGTGTGTCCACTAGGAAGTGATCACATATTCATTGCGCGAGCTCACTAGAGGACATCAAGGCTACACTTAGGGATTTGCAGCAGAAGGACGCCGAGCGATGGAGCAGGGTGGACATTCTGATGTCCTTTCTACAGGACCTCTGACATGCAATTGCGGATCGCGACATGGGAAAAATGAAGAAGACCCAGGCTTTCGCAAGCCCAAGGCTTGGTCCAGGTTTCTAATGCTCTTATGTTTCATGTTTTAGCTCTTGTTTTTCATAGCTAGCTTTGTTTAGTTTACAGACAATGGCTCTGTTTAGTTTACTCTCAGCTTATTGCCCTACGTGGCACTGTAGTTTTTGTATGTCACACTATGTTTTATTTGGACAAGTGGCACTCTATTTTTTGGACAAGTGCCAATAGGGGTTTCCCAGATGGGCATTGTTGCCACGGATGATAGACAACTTGTAAATTTTTCAAGAAGGCTCTAATACAACTAGTAATTTACAAAAAAAAAAAAACTAAACTGCTTTTTTATCTCCTTTCATATTTGTCTCGTCATAAATTTTTATCTTCCACTATGCACAAATTCTATTATGTTCTATGCTTTCAAAAAATAAATGGGGCCACGTGTCATTTACTACATGGATACCACATGTGCTTCATGTTGCTTTTCCTATCCCAATTCATTCTGGCAGGGACTACGTTGCCACGCAACCTTGTATTATATTTGGGTTTACTTTCGTAAAATTTTGGCGAGGTAATCTTTTATCTTTTGTAATTTCCAATTGATGTTGTTTAATTTTAAAAATTGTTTCAACTTTTTCAAATATTTTTATTACATTTTAATGGGTTGTATAATATTAACATATGATCTCTGCCATTTTATCCGTCCAATATTATTCTTACTTAATTTCAAAATAAAAGCATTCATTTCCTTCTTTTGATTATTCTTTAAAAATTATTTTTTTTAACCTTTAAACTATTTTTTTTAACCTTTAAACTACACTTTAGATTTGACTAAGTTATGATCTATTGAAATGGGACTTAAGATATGTGTGGGATGTGGGGCACTCGTACTTGCCAATTTATGTGATCAAAATTGGCCTTAAATTCAGTAAGAACTATAACAAAGGTTAAAGTTTCACTTGTGTGTTAAGAATTTTGCCCATAAAACTTTGCCTTCGAGGTCTTTGGGGTTTTGGCCAATTTTAAGACGACTTGAATCATCGGATTGTTAGACAACCATCTAACCATCCTCTGTCACCCATTCCTTGGAAGAAAGCATCCTCAGGATTCCACCCAGGTTAGGCATGGGTTGTAGTCTACCTCCTTTTCTGGTTGATAGAAGAAAGTATTCTTGGGGTTTTGACCAGGTTAGGCAAGGGTTGTCCTTCATCGCCATTTCTAGTTGATAGAAGAAAGTGTCCTCTCGTTAATGAAGCATCTTCAATGGAAGCTTGCTAAGTTCACCCTCCAAAGATTCAAAATTTAAATGACAACATTCACATTGGGAAACGTGTACTAGTGTCGTAGCATTTTGTTGGGAAATGTGTACCAACATTGCCAGCTTGGAAGAAAAGATGAACACAAAATTTAACTAAGCATGAGTCAGGCACCTCAATCAATAGCTAGGTCAAGCAATCAAATCCCCTCATTCACTAGGGCCAAAAGGATCGAGGGGGGCTAACATCCAAGCGCAATGGCTATTAACTTAGACAAGAATGTAGACAAGCAGTGCAAGGGGGAGAATGAGAGGTACAGAGGTGGTTGTTTTAGATTGATTGTCCAAATTCTAGTCGTTACTCTTGCCAAGGGAAGAATCTTCATGATGAAGAAAAAGTTTCAATGATGTGAAGTTTCACGACAATAGATACTTTCAACTATGTGAAATGTCGTAAAGAAAGCAAGTTTGGTGCTATGCGACATGTCGCAAATATAGACACTGTCCAATGATGGGAAACATCACAAAGATAGCAAGTTTGGTGTGATGCAACATGTCACAAAATAAAAGTTTTTTTGTGTTGTGAAACGTCATGAAGATATAAAATTTTCAACCATGTGAAATGTCACAAAAATAGAAAGTTTGGTGTCATGCGACATGTCGTGTGGGAAGATATTTTGGGTGTGATACACTGCAAAGTAGAAAAAAATTGTGTCACACAAAAATAAACTTTCGATTCATGCAGTACATCGCAATGAAGAGAACATTCCAATGATGCAATGGAGGAAACTTTGTTTTGTGAAGATAAAAACTTTTATATGCGATGTGAAATGTCATGAAGATATAAACTTTTCAATGATGTGAAATTTCACAAATATAGAAATTTTGGTGTGATGTGACATGTCACATGAAAATAATTTTTGGGTGTGAAACACAACGAAGTAGCAAAAATTATTGTCACACAATGTCGCAAATATAGGAAGTTTGGTGCAATGCGACATGTCACACGAAATGTCTTTTTGGGTGTGAAAGACCGTGAAGGAGCAAATCTTTGTGTTGTGTGAAAAACAATTTATGGTTCAAGTGATACACCACATCACACCAAAGTTTACTTTCGTGCAATGTGGTAGTTTTAAAGACTATTCAAAAAAGATACAACCTCGTTTTCTCCCTTCAAAAGAAGACTTACCTATATTTCTTGTCATTTAAAATAAACTTTTTCCACCAATCCAAATTATATGATGATGAAGAGAAGAGTTTATAGTGATAGTTGTTGAAGTTGAACCCATGTCGCTGAGGAGATGCCGAAGGCACATTTATAATTCCCATATTAAACCAAATATAAAGAACAAATTGTCCCATCGACATTATGATATTTAAATTAAAAGAAATTAAAAATCATTATATTCTCTACTAACCTTCAATGTAGCCTTCAATGCAAATTGCAATGTTGTCTATAGACTCTACCTACCTTGCCAACTCAAAGGCAATACTTTCTCTTCTATTACCAACGCTAGGTCAACAATTTTGTATTATTGCATCTCCAGTTTTCCCTCATGCACTTGCGGATAGACTCTAACTCTGAATTATGTCCAAGACTCCATTCACCATTCAGTTTCCCCCAACCACCTATTGCAATAGCTAGTCTAAGTATGTTATGTTAACTGTGTAATCCTATTTCTTGTATTTATCTCTACATCATTGATTGAAATTTGTTGTGCTATAAAAAATTGCACTACTTTATCCGATATGTGTTTCAATGACTTTTCCATTCGTTAGCTTTATCACTCTTAACCAAATCCTAAATTGCCTTCCCTAACTAGATATACCAAATTCTAAATGGCCTCCACTTAGGTCCCTATTTTCTTCTACACATGCTTCTACTTGACATGATTGTTGATTGGATCATCGACAAGGGGATGACCCATTGTAGGTCACCTTCGGGAACATCCTTCACAACATAAAAAATATAGAACCTTCTTGAGAGGATTGGAACCTTCTCATGTCAAGGACATACTCCTTCTTTTCTCAATACGACCTCTCTATTTTCCATGCTTCAATGCACTTATTTGCAACCAATAAATTGGCCACCTAGCATAATCAACAAATAATAAAGTTTTTAAACATTCCAATTGCACTCTCAAATGTCGAGCAAAGAAACAACCATGTTCCCTCTGCATTTGAAGATGAACAATTGGATCCAAAGTTCTTGCTCTACCCTAGCCAAAAAGTGATGTTAACATCTAACTTATGGGTTGCATCTAGCCTTGTTAATGGATTACTCGGTCAAATTATTACCTTATTCTACAAACAAAACCATAAACCTCCATAGCTACCAACATTTGTGGTTGTGGGCTTCAATAAGTACATTGGCCCTTCATGGGATCCAAACAATCCTACTTTTGTTCCAATTCTAGCTATACAAAGGGGGAGTTGTACTCAAATCCCACTTAAAATGACATGGTTAACAATACATAAATCTCAAGGGATGACATTACCAAAAGTTACAATTGGCATTGGTACAGTTGAATGACAAGGTCAAACCTTCACTACAATATCTAGAGTCTCTTCCTTGGAGGATCTTCACATCTCCCATGCATTTAGCTTTGAAAAGTACAAAATAATGAAGTTGGATAACCCCCATGTGATATGAAGGAAGAAAGAAAATGCCTTTCTCCATTTCAAAGTTTTGCCTTTGTTTCTCCTATAACAAGTCCATTTTCGAATTTTTCGTTAGCTTGCCTTCAATGGACCTCTCATAACCACATTTTTTTATGTAAATGCTTCTCAACTAAATAGGTGCACTCATCATTACTTCCACCATACATTTCATATTGTCTAGCAATATTTCCTTCAATGCAATTTTATACAAACTTGTCTTCATAAATGTTTTACAACCTACAACACATTTTCTCTCAAGCTTCCACCATGGACATTGACAAAATATACCGTCATCCAAAAGAAATAATTTCCTTCACGACTATAGTGGAACTTATCCCATTTTAGCTTCCTATCCAAATTGTAAGTTCTCACCATTACTATTTTACTTTCTTTTCTTTTTATTATTTCATATATGCTTTACTTAATCTTGTTACTTACTTACCAAATTGTTTTTCCATGTGCAACAAATTTCCCTTGTTTAGTTACATTCACATTTACATATCCTTAGCATGCATATATCCCTCGAACTCATGTATATATGTTAGGTTGGTATTTTCACTTCGACTGTATTTTTTCTTTTAATTTTTTATTGCCTTTAAGCTTTCTCTTTCAATTCTCTCATTTACTTTCTTCCCTTGTATCTAGACCTTTTGTGCTCAATCAATCCGGGAAGTTGATTGCCTGATACATGTGTGAATATCGGTATATGGTAGATGTCTACGAAGGCATGCTCACAAGGATATCATGCTTGTCTGACTTATTCCAAGTATGGCAAGCATGTTCTCATGTACACCTGATCAAGTTTCTTTGTACTATACATCAATTGAGCCATAACAAGGCCATTTCTAGATTCAATCATGATGTATGTTGTTCTAACATTAATAATATTAATAGGTGTTGAAAAAAATGATAACATCCGATACAAGTGAAATGAAAAATTGTGGATGTGAGAAGTGGCATTTGTTTCTAGTTGTCGATGTAAATATTTTTATGTATATATAAGAAGTGTCTTTTATAAATCAAAAATCCAGTTGTAATGTGTAAATTTCTATATTTTAAACAAGGGCATTTGCCTATACCCATTGTAGCAGTAATGAAATGATCATATTGAAGTGGTTTGTCCTATGCCTAATTTTCTGGCTCCATCATCAAATATTTTTTCTTTATTATGAGGCTACATTAATCCTTTTCTTTTCAAGTATTACTCTATTTTTTATGACCTCGGCCTGTACGACATCTAGACTAACAATACCTAGCAAGGAAGCATAGGATTGTTGCATTGTGACACAATCCTAGATGAACATCATAATGCAACATACCCAATGAGGAACATAACAAGTCAACAATGTTAGCACATGTAAATTTTGGCCAAGATTGACTTTTACAGGGTGATTATGTTCTTGGGATTAAGTGTATCGAGGTCAAAATATTTAGGTTCTTTTGGCCAAAATTTTTCAAGTTTGGCAAGTAAAAATTGGGTTTTTAAGGGTTATGTGGTCCTCGGATGTATAATAGGGTTTTTATGAATTTTGTCAAAAATTTAAAATTAAATTTTTTTGGGCAAAATTAAAATGATGACAGGGGTTAAATTTTGTTTTATAAAAAATAGGGCCCAATGCACATCTCTAAGTACATGTGCCACACAACACAAGCATCATACTTAGGCACCAAAGAACAAGCGCCAAAGCCAAGGGAGGAGTTGACAAGAGGCTAACATTTATGCACAACACATCAATGAGCTTTGTATTCATCTGCAAATTTAAACAATGCTTGTTAACTCTCCGGAGCAATGTGGGATAATCCCTACTGTTAGGACTAGAAGTTACCCTCTGATTGCAGAGAAAGTAAGCCCAATACCCATCAGTTTGTATGTCACAAATAATTTTAAAGAGGTCAAATGGGCGCAGACTCAAGATGATATCGCTTTAACTCAGAAAACTGGACTGGTATGCATAGGGAAGTGGGGTCTTGATAAACTTCAGTCAATAAGTTGGATTGAAGGTGAATAGAAGGAAGACTTGGTGAGGAGAATGTAGAGATCTTCTATGGACATCAGGTCTTCCAGCAGCCTAAGGAGGAAAAACTCAAACACAAGATCCTCTTGGATTCAAAGTTTCAGACACTGAAGTATATTTAAGCAACACAGTCAGAACAACACAATGATCAAACATACATCATGATGCATCTACAACAACTCAACTGGATCATCCATGCCCAAGCTCTTCAGTGTGAGAGGGAAAAAGATAACAAAACAAATTGATTAAAACTGGTCACAATACTGCTGAAATCAAACCTTCATAACAACAACATACGAACCTCGACTGTATCCTCCACGCCTGAGTGCTCTAACACAGCTTTTACATAGAGATGGAAAGAAGCTGACTTATATTAAACAAGAAATCTCAAATCCTATTACATAACAAATAACTAGAGCTTTCATCAAAGCTTTACAATGTGGGAACCTAGCTCAACCATCGACCCTAACAAAATACTAAAAATGCCTATATATACTCAGAAATGTTGCAACCACCAAGAGTGTGATCAGACCACTGCATTAACGTTTTCAGACGACGCCTTCTCTATCAGATTGTGCAAGCCTCCTAATGTCAGATGCGAGGTAGGTGCAGTTATGTGCTTTACAGGAAAATTTGTCCATAAGGAAGCTTTGGATTGACAATCTGCCTTTACGACCACTCTCTGCATGTTTTCCATTTATGTGGTGACACGAGTTTTCAACCACCTCTCTCACTTTCATTAATGACCTGCATCAGGCTTGAAACGCGGCTTAATTCCAAGGGGGCAACCACACACTGCTCTCGGATAGGATGCCATATAAACGCGTGATTGCAGGGCCGCTCAAAGGTGGTTTGGGTTCACACCGCTTTTGAGCCCGCAATCCACCACCTTTTGCCACGTATTACTTTTGCCAAAACATGGTTTCAATTGCAGGACTGCTCAAGAAAATTATCGACCGAGCACGTTGCGTCCCTGCAATGGACTGTGGTCGTTGATCTTGTGATCTTGGGCGAGGATTTATGATCAACAACTCAAATCTGCCCTCTTCAAATCAATGGATTAGATCTTCCCTTTTCGAATCGATGACCGAGATATGCTTCACGATTCGGGCTTTAGACTTTTCAAACTTCAAACTTTATTTTCCCCAAGCAAATCCTCCGGAGCTAAGGATTTGACGACACGTGGCCTCTAGAATCGAACGACCAAGATCCTCGTCAGGACTTCGGCCACTTTGGGACTTTGGGTGCTTCGGGATTTTGGGCACTTCAACACTTCAGACCTTTTGCTTTGGCACTATACTTCGCTCAATTTTGGACTCCCAAAAGCCCATGAGCCGCTAATTTGAACTGCTCCTGGAATCTCCACTGTTGAAAAAATTCAACCTATATGTTTCTATTTTAAGCCCGAAATGAGTTGCTCTGCATGTTGCTCTCGGACGCTTCCTGTGCAGACCACGAACTTGGACGATTTGCTGCCCTTGACAATTATATTCGATAACATTTGGCTTCACAGAGGATGGCATGCTCCCTGCGAGCTGCCAAGAACAAGTAGTTTTGGTCACCTTCTGCATTAGGCTATGGAGTCATGCTAAAAAAACATCCTTCTAAGAAATAAACGGTGACAAGCACACTATCCTAAAAATGAAAACAAAACACATTGGCTCCAGGAGGAGCTTATTTATGTACATAAACCTAAGCTAACTGATTTTTACAAAGCGCTAGGTGAAAGCAAACTTCCACCATAGCCACCTAGATTGTGTGGTAATATGATCCTTCTCTTTACTGCAAATAATCCACAAAAGGATACGGAAGTATGATAGCAAAACGAGGACATGGCTTGGAACACTGACTATACCCCCGAATGATGATAAGGTGAATAAATCTGCAGGCTCCAATGCTTTTGGAAAACACAGCTCCATAGAGAAGCCCATAGGGTCACAAAATTTATAATCAGGGGAGCTCAACTGGTAAGAAATTAACTCTTGTCCTTTATTGCAGCTCACCCGTCGTGTGATGTTCTCAGAGTGCACCAAGTGGGTGGAGAACTGATGCAGGCTGGCTGATACCAAGTGATACCTGCTCAATTACAGGTTCTGGACAGGAGATAAACTGCTCACTAAGCTACTCCTTTACATGCTTCTCTATGTTTTCTGCAAGTATAGGGTAGTTAATTTACACCCAATGCTTTTCCTTAATTAATAAAGGAAAAGGCTCTATAGTGTGGTCTTGGAAATCTTTCATAACACCATACTCGCCTGTGAGTATTGGTGAAGTGATGCAATTTGAAAATTTCAGAAAATCTGAAATGTATGACTCCATGTATATGGCCATAGGATCATGAATAATGTGACAGAATCCTGGTTGCTTTAGAAGACCAGGTTGTTCCTCTGTAAAATTCTCTCTGCTTGCAAATAAATGCCCTCCCTTTTCTTTTGAGACCAACTCTTGATCATCAACAATTGTCGTCTCTTCTTCATAAGAATGGTCACAAGGTAAACAAGCAACATGATTTAGAACATCATAACTATGATCAGCCAAGAACATACAATTATCTATGCAATCAACCACTGCTACATGCTCAAAATGTTCTGGAAACTGATCATAAGATTGATATGCGTTCCTACCCATAGAAAAATTTGCAAATTTTGAAGAACCTGATTTCAACTGTGAATCATACCTACTTCCTTGTTGTTGTTCTAGATCTGATTCATATTCACTATCTTCTTGCTTAGAATCTGAAACAGATTGGCAATCTTCTTGCTCATGTACATGCAAATTTTTGAGATATGCCTGCCTATGAACCCACTTGCTCGCCCTGATGTTCTCTTCGACCTCTACAACATCTTCAAACAGATGTCTTAATGATGAATATTTCTTTTCTCTCAAGAGGACAAGCTCTGGATGTTGAGCCATGACATAGAACACCATGGCAACAGTCTTTGTGGGTTTGATCTCCACAGACATATTATGATAAACATTGTAAAACCTCATGTTGAAGACATCCAAGGCTTCCTCTTCCCCTCTCATCAAGGCATTATACTCAAATCAATATTGATCAAGGAATTTGTTCTCACCCCAACACTTTAAAAAAGCATGGCATAGCTCGGTCCAGAAACGAATAGAACCGACCTCCAGACATCTAAACCACACAACAACATCTCCAGACAGGGAATGTGAGAACAACCTCATGGTAACATCATCATGAACGATCTCAAACTGATCAATAAAGTTCTCAAAGGCCCCCAAGTGCCTCTCAGCTGTAACATAATCCTCCCTAAAAAACCGAGGAAAATACTTAAAGGAATAAGGAGGATAGGGATGCAGGTGATGTCGCAACCTTAGAGGCTTAAACATCATGTCTCTAATCTTAGCTTGAAAACTTTTGGATTGATTATGGGATTCAACAAGAGGATGGGGAGGTTCGACAAAAACAACAGGAGGTAATGAGATCTGAGAAGGTTGTGAATCATTTTCAACCTCCTCAAGGCTACAAGGGTGATCAATTTCGAGAGGAGATGCAATACATATCTCACTTTTATGAATAGCTTGAGGTGAAGACACATGATCGACATCTACAACACAAGAAGAGGGCATGTCTTCTTCTTCCAAGGATGGATGAATGAAGGAAGGCTTATTGTCATCTGAATATACAAAGTAGAGGATGATCCTCTTTATCTGTGAAGGGAAAGAGAGAAAAGAGCTAATAAATAAGAACAAGACTTCATGAAGAAAACTCATAGACTGATACCTGGTCTTTCCCTTCGGTATGGTCATTTTTCTATCAACAGGATCCTCCCCAGTGGAGTCTTTGATGGTGGAGTCACTAGGTGCAAGCTGCAATATTCAATGGTTTTGATATCTGATGCACCTTCAGAATCAGAAGCTCTTTGTCATTCTCCCAGGGGAAGATATCTCCACTTTTGTCCCTGACAACGACGCCAAAAATGTTAGCATTAGAAGTCACCCTCCGATTGCAGAGAGAGTAAGCCCGGTACCCATCAGTTTGTATGTCACAAATAATTTTAAAGAGGTCAAATGGGGGCATACTCAAGATGATATCGCTTTATCTCAAAAAACTGGACTCGTATGCACATGCAAGTGAGGTATTCATTAACTTCAGTCAGTAAGTTGGATTAAAGGTAAATAGAAGGAAGACTTGGTGAGGAGAATGTAGAGGTTTTCTATGGACATCAAGTCTTCCAATAGCCTAAGGAGGAAAAACTCAAACACAAGATCCTCTTGGATTCAAAGTTTCAGACATTGAAGTATATTTAAGCAACACATTCAGAACAACACAATGATCAAACATACATCACGATGCAGCTACAACAAATCGACTGGATCATCCATGCCCGAGCTCTTCAATGTGAGAGGGAAAAAGATAACAAAACGAACTGATTAAAACTGGTCACAATACTGCTAAAATCAAACCTTCATAACAACAACATACGACCCTCAACTAGATCCTCCATGCCCAAGTGTTCTAACATAGCTTTTACAGAGAGATGGAAAGAAGATGACTTATATTAAACAAGAAATCTCAAATCCTATTACATAACAGATAACTAGAGATTTCATCAAAACCTTACAATGCGCGAGCCTAGCTCAACCATTGACCCTAAAAAAATACTAAAACTACCTATATATACTCAGAAATGCCGCAACCACAGGAGTGTGATCATACCACTGCATTAACGTTTTCAGTCGGCGTCTGCTCTGTCAGATTGTGCAGGCCTCCTCATGTCAGATGCGAGCCAGGTGCAGTTATGTGCTTTACAAGAAAATTTGTCCATAAGGAAGCTTTAGATTGACAGTCTGCCTTTATGACCGCTCTCTGCATGTTTTCCATTTATGTGGTGAGGCAAGTTTTTAACCACATCTCTCACTTTCATTAACGACCTGCATCACGATTGAAATGCGGATTAATGCCAAGGGGGCGGCCACACACTGCTCTCGGATAGAACGCCATATAAACACGTGATTGCGGGGCCTCTCAAAGGTGGTTTGGGTTCACACCACTTTTGAGCCCACAATCCACCACCTTTTTTCATGTATTACTTTTGTCAAACCATGGTTTCAATTGCAGGACGGCTCAAGAAAATTATCGCCCAAGAATGTCGCGTCCCTGCAATGGACTGTGGTTGTAGATCTTGTGATATTGGGTGAGAATCTACTATCAACAGCTCAAGTCTGCCCTCTTCATATCAATGGATCAGATCTTCCCTTTTCGAATCGACGATCGAGATCTGCTTCGCGATTCAGGCTTTAGACTTTTCAAACTTCAAACTTTATTTGCCCCAAGCAAATCCTCCTAAGCTAAGGATTTGATGATGTGTGGCCTCCAAAATCGGACGACCGAGATCCTCTTCAGGAGTTCGGCCACTTCAAGACTTCGAGCGCTTCGGGATTTCAGGCACTTCGACACTTCAGACCTTTTGCTCTGGCGCTATACTTCGTGCAATTTTGGACTCCCGAAAGCCCGTGAGTTGCTAATCCAAACTTCTCCTGGAATCTCCACCATTGACAAAATTCAACCTGTATGTTTGTATTTTAAGCCCGAAATGAGCTGCTCTGCATGCTGCACTCAGACACTTCCTGTGTAGACCACGAACTTGGACATCTTGTTGCCCTTGACAACTCTATGTGATAAAACCTACTATATGTAATTAAAAAATGAGCACTAATCTGCAAGAGCGCCCGACAACCAAATAGAAAACTCGTTCCCAGAAAAAGAATGAAAATAAAATTGCAACGCCTAGAAGCACACAGAGCGTCGAAAAGGAAGAGCACCAAGTGTTGAGGTATTTAGTTCCAAGTGCGACATATGCCAAGTGGATCACCAAGCATTGACAACATCAAAAAACAAACCCATGGGTCATCCATATTGCACAACGCGTTGATGTAATTTTTTATCCTCTTCCAACCTCCATGCACAATCGTCCTTGTTTGGTCGATCGCCAGTTTTGCCAGATGTTAAAGATAACATCCAAATGGAAGGCAGAGGCAATAAATTGCTTGGTTTAATTCGTCAAATGAATGTGCAAATGCCAAGTTGACATCAAAATGCCAAGCTACAGAGGATCGCCCGAGAAGAAAAATGATTCATTATTAATTGACATATGTGCAATTGTCCAAGGGATGCCTACAAGTGTCAACGATCTAGGTGGATATTGGTTGCCACCCACCTATTCCAACTGGATCCTCTTGACAATTTTTAGTTCAACACATTCTTCTGTACTCCTTTGTAATTGTGGGTTTTACACTTCTGGGGTTGTCTGAAACCTTGAACATCTTCCAGGTGGATACTAGTGGCCTCCAACCTAATCCAACTAGCTTATTTTGTATGTTTTCATGTCAGCACATCTTGTTGTACTTCCAACACCGTTTTGGGGCCCTAAACAATGTTTTTTGGGCTCGCCACAGTCAAACTGTAGACTAAGTCTGAGTTTGATGATATAATGTGTAGTTCTCTGAAAGAACTTTCCAAGGGGATATCACGCACCTAAAACAGAGGTCGTATGCAAAAGTTACGACCTTGGAAAGTTGAGGTACCAACTTACCCATAGGGGCCCACATAACTTTTGGCGTTTCATCTCCTAGGGTTAGGTTTTTGGATGTCTAGGGTTTTGACATTCATGAGTAATATTAGAAAGGCCTTTGGAGCCTCATTGTAATCATTTATGCTCAGATGGATGCGCGTAGCAGCCACATCTCTTCTTAAAGATAGCTACCACCATTCGAGCAAGTGTTTCAGTTCTGCAGCTTTACAGTTTCAACCTATTTCATTTATTCAATAGAAGATATTGTTCACTGGATATCTGTGTTGTTCCTAATATCATTTTGTTTATTGTATTCAGTTTGTTAATCAGTTCGCTTCGCTCCTAAATCCGTATCAGTCGTATTAGAGTGGTTTGCTCTTCATTTATTTTTCTTCATGCATGTTCCCAACAAGATATGGGTACGAGAAGTTGGGACTCAAACTAATCGATCTGTTGCAAGATCGGTCACGTCGAGCCCGACAAAAACACATGCGGGATGAAAAGTAATATGATGGAGCAGGAGATCCTTTTAAAATGTTGCTCGAGGAATCCCTCGCACGACAAAGGAACAAAATGATGGACAAATTTGCGCAGATCCTTCGTTGGCTACCCACAGGAGAAGCATCTTCGTCAAGCGGCCATGCAACCCCCTTCAAGGTACAAGTAAATTTTGATATTCCATTATTTGAAGGACTGATAGATGCGAATGTTGTAGAAAAATGGTTGAATCTGCTCGAAGGGTTTTTTTCGGTCCACATTTTTTTCGATAGGGAAAAGATTACTTTTGCACCCGTCAAGGTCGTCCCCCATGTTAAGGACTAGTGGGATACTTACTCGAAGAAAAGGGCCATAGAGGAATCTATAATATTTGTGGTTGCCCTTACATGGGATTCCTTTCGGGATGCCATTAAAGAACAATACTACCCCGTTGGAAGCTACCAGGACCAGTACATTAGATGGACCACCCTGCATCAAGAAAGGGACCAGACAATCCCAGGTTTCACCAATATTTTCCATACCTTATGCAACAAATTGGGTATGAAAGACTTTGAGTGACATCTGGTGCTTAAATACCACGGTTGTTTGCATAGATACATTCAAACAGAAATGGAGTTTCTGGACATCACCTCCTTAGGTACAACTTATAGATATGTTGTCAATATCGAGAAGAAATTTAAGTAGAAGAGGTGAGAGTTCAGATATGCAAACTCCTCACAATCGAAGCAGGGAAAAGGAGGGCCCAACCCACACAGCAAGGGACAGAGCAAAGATGGCCACTCTCGGGACAACCAGTCTAAGATGCAACACAATAAGGGAAATGAAAAGAAGAAGAAGGACACGGGAAAATGGTGTGAATACCATAAAATGCCTTGGCACAACACTGAAGAATGTCGCTCCAAGCAGTCACTTGTGACCAAGATGAAGGCATCTGAGTCCGAGTCCAAGGTCGATTCTGACTCTTAATCAAATCCATAATGAGGGAAGCGGATCATCGATGTTGAACCCAGTGCCACTATTGCTATCACCAAAGTCCAGCCAAGCGAACCAGAAGAACTAGAGGAAGGGGAACGCCTCTTTCACTCACATATGTGGGTAAATGGGGCTCCACTCCATTTCATTGTCGATAACAACAGTCAAAAGAACCTAATCTCAGCAGAGGTCATCAAGCAATTGGACCTTCCGACGACACTGCATCCGCAACCCTACACCATCGGTTGGCTTTTCCAAGGAAGAGATCTTTGTGTCAGCCAACAATGTCATTTTCCCTACGACATCAAGCCTTTCAAAGACGAGGTATGCTCGATGGAATCAAGCCTTTCAAAGATGAGGTATTGTGTAATATTGCTTCCCTTGAAGTTTGTGATTTTCTTTTAGGACAACCATATTTGTGGAAGCGTCATGCTATGTATGAGTCTAGATCCCACATTGTTATTATTACTTTGGGTAGACAATTGTACAAGATACCAAAGGTAGCACCGCCTACCACTATTTATTTAATCTCTGCTAAGCAATGAAGTAAGGTCATTTCACAGACCGTGAAGTGTGTCTTCTTTGTGATCCGTGCTCACAATAAGCAGAATGTCGCCGCCACATTTGTGGCCTCTACATAGAGCCTCTCTTTGCAACATAAACAAGTGGATGGGATTGTGGAATAGCATAGAGATATCTTCTCCTCACCCATCGGGGTACCGACACACTGCCAAGTCAAGCAACCAATTGATATAACCCCAGGTGCACCTCTGCCTAATGTAATAGTATATCGTCACTCATTGATAGAAAATGATGAAATCAAGCGTCAGATCCAAGAGCTTCTTCAAAAGGGGCACATCGGACCTAGCTCCTCCCCTTGCAGAAGCCCAATTGTACTGCTGCAAAAGAAGGATGAGAATTGGCGACTCTACATTGATTACAGAGCATTAGACAAAATCACAGTCACGAACTGGTACCCAATTCCCAGGATTGATGACCTTCTTGACCAACTCAAGGGGGAAAAGGTATTAATCAATATTGACCTAAAGTCTAGCTACCACCAGGTTCCCATAGAACCAACTGATGTATGGAAGACAACTTTCAAATCTAAAGAAGATCTCTTCGAATGGCGAGTCATGCTCTTTGGCCTAACAAATGCAGCGACCACTTTCACGAGGTTGATGTATGATGTATTGAGACCCTTCACCAACTCTTTTGTGGTGGTATATTTGGATGACATCCTCATCTTCAACAGAACTTGGGAGAAGCACATGTGGCATATTCATTAGGTTTTGAGCACTCTGCAACAACACAAGCTATATGCTAACTTGGAAAAATGCTCCTTTGGCATGAACAAGGTCCAATATTTGGGCTACATTGTTGATGAGCATGGGGTACATGTTGATCCAACTAAGATCCAAGTCATCCATGACTGACCAACCTCGACCACACTAACCAAGCTTTAGAGCTTCTTGGGACTGACCAACTTCTACCGACAATTCGTGTTGGGATTCTCCCATATTGCATGGGCCCTCAACCAAGTGACCAAGGGTGGTGGTAGGGAAAATTTCGTGTGGGGGAAGGATCAACAATGAATGTTTGATGATCTGACGCATCACTTTTTCTCGACTCCGGTACTCTCCTTTCTTGATCTGGAACAATCGTTCGAGATTGAGACTGTTGCATCTAACTATGATGTAGGCACAGTTCTCACTCAAAATGGTCATCCGATGGCATACCATAGTGCGACACTCTTAGATATTGTCCAGAAATAACCCACCTATGACAAGGAAATGTATTCCATTGTACAAGCATGTCGTCAATGGAAACATTACATTCTGGGAAAGGAGACAATCATCCACATTGATTGCAAGCCTCTACAGTTCATACAAACACAGGGGAAATTGCAGAATGACGACCATCAGAAGTGGTCCACCTACTTGCAACAGTTCCATCTCAACATCAAGTATAAGACAGGGAGCAAAAATCGCATCGTTGACTGCCTCAGTCGACCTCCCGTGGCTGCACTCACCACTGTGCTCCATTCCTATGGACATGAGGCATTTGAGTGGCCCCAAATTTATTAGCACGATCCGGACTTTGCCATCACCTATCAGATCTTAGGTACAAGCACGGATGTCACCGATTTTGACATTCAGGACAACTTGTTATGCCATTTGGTCCATCTCTGTGTTTCTGGAAGCGAGCATGCAAAGCTGATTTGGGAAGCCCACTACAGTCGTATGGCAGGACATTTTGGCATGGAGAAAATTGTCATCGTTCTACAAAAACATTTTTATTGGCCAAAACTTCGACAAGAAGTCAGCAGGTATATCAGATCTTGCACTGCTTGTGCCATTTCCAAGCCAACCATCAAGAAGCAAGGCTTATACACCTACTTTGATTTTCAAATTTCAGATGAAAGCTTAAAGCCTGAGGCAAATTACGAGTTAATCCAAAATAACTATGTACCATTATGCTTTAATTCATTTCAGTTTTTGAAAAAGAATCTTGAGTATATGCTAAAGGATAAATACACAGAAAATCAAGAAGTTTCAGTGGAACCAATGTAGCAGTCATTTCAATTTCTACAGGATTTAATATCTGATGTGTTGGATGACTGGTGTTGTCAAAGTCATTTTCCATTATCCAACTATGGGATAAAAAGATGTTATGATATTGACATGATCATGCATGCAACTTCATTTTCTTTTTCAGCAGAAGTCACATTACAAATCCCATCAGAGCAGTTGCAACCATGTTAGGAAGTGCATAAGGATGCAAATAACACAACTACAACATCAAATCATGAAGTTGAGTTGGTTAAATTTGAATATCCAGTAATAGGTCAAGTCTATCTTGACCCAGTGGCTATTTATATGGAGAAATTGTTCATCACAGAGCCACAATGCATTCCCAACATTTATGTTATCTGTCATGTTTATCAAGATCCTTGTAATGAATATGAGTATGGAAAGCATTTCATGATGCCTATGCAAGTTCTATTTATGATATTGAGTAAAAAAATTGAAAGAGTAGAGCTAGTAGAGCAGTTGCTTGACTGGTTGCACTGGCATTATTGTATCATTTAGAATGACGAAATTGTCAGTAGTGTAGGGTAGGTAGCAGTTTTGAATAAGCTCAGTCATTTGAGCATCTTTTCAGTATTGTATGATTTCCAGTAGAGTTTGCATTTGATAGTATCTAGTTCACTGTCCAGTCAAATCTGAGCCAGTTTGAAGATTGTAGCTGCAGTGACTCCATGGCCCAAAGAATAAAGCACCAGTCTGCATGTTCAGAGTTCAGTGGTTCTTGACACCTCCTGAAAGAGATGCCATCCCGAGGTGGAGCCTATGTTGGGGTCCTATGATTATAGGTGACTCGATTCTTCGATTGTTGATTTGACATTTCCCCCATGATGAAGACTTCTGGCTCGGTTGAAACCTTTTTTCCCCGTCACCCATTTCGCCCGATCCTCCATCACCCTGCTGCATATTTCATCCTCCACTGCGCCCTCACTCCCTTTGCCCCTTTGTCACATTGGCTACTTCACCCGCCTCCCATCCATGAATAAATGAACTTAGGATAATGAACGAATAATGTTAAAGGGTTAGTGGCATTTTCTAATACTTGTTAGCCTAACAAAGTTGTTTTGATAGGATAATTTAAAATAAAATAATGGTTAGACTAACTATTAATTAATTAATAATTAAGTTAGTTGTTAATAATTAGGTTAGTGTTTATTATTTAACATTAATAATAACTAATAAACAAAATAAACATTTGTTAAAAACCAAATTATAAAATTAAAACAATTAAATTATAACACAAATAAACACAAAACACATATAACAAAAATAAAATTAAAAAAAAAAGCATATATAAAATAAAACATTTAATATAATAAAATAAAAATTAAAATAGACGAAAGCCAAACATAAAACAATAAAAAAAAATTATTTAAAAATTAAACAACTAAAACACTATCCTAAGTCCTACCCACTCAACTTCACGCATACAATCACATCCCACAAACCCAGAATCAAACTGCCACAAATAATTATGGACCCCACCTTGCCATCCGAAACTTAATGAGAGGGGGGGGGGGGAGGGGGGGGTTCCG
>ML814298.1:52779-81133 GCA_009831015.1 Picea engelmannii | reverse complement strand
TTCTTCTAGGATAACTCAATCTGTAAAGCGTCTTCCCGTGAGGGCTTTCACCATAAGGGGACCACTTTGGAGTTCATCCATTTGTGCACCTTATCAACCATGATAAGACAATATCAATTCACCATTGCATCATATACATCAACTATGCATCATGTATCAATGACAACTCATTGATCCATCTTCATCTATGCATCATATCAATGATCATTTTTTATCAATTGGTTTCCACTTTGACATCTATCATTCTCATTAACGACAATCATCAATCAATCAATTACTTGACATCAATCAATCAAACCATTTACATCAATGACATATGATCCAACAATCTCCCAAATAATCAAACCATTAGCATCAATGACAACATGATCCAACAATCTCCCCCTTTGGCATTGATGGCAATACCAACATTGATGTCAACACCAATTACCAATTATTGATGTCAAACGTGTAGATAAGGCATGCTCTAAATCAATAGTCAATGTGACTATCTTTCCCCATCAATAAACATCAATCACATCAATGTGATTAACTCTCCCCCTTTGACATCAATGGAAAAGGGCCATTCTCCTCTTGGGGTTGCTCCCCCTGCTTGCATTCTCCTTGGGGTTTCTCCCCCTATCTGAATGCCTTTGATCTTCCTCTGAATAATCTCTCCCCTTTTGAACAAGGGATATAACTCTGATGTAATGATAAATATACATCGAACATACTCCCCCTGTGACCATCACTCCTCCTAGAATTATGCCTCTGTGCTCTTTCATCAAATATAGGGCTCTTTTCTAGGTATGAATCTAATAAATATCTCCTCCAAGAATCATGGGAAGAAGAATGACTCCCCCTAAGGGTATGTCTCCCCTTATATTCTCTGCAAGATGAACATTATGCTACCATATGACTATCCTTGGACCTGTTCATGCATCAAACTTGTGCCATACCATACATCATGAAACAAAATATATGTCACCAATGAAATAGAGAATCATGAACAATATATCAACCAAGTACATCATGTACCAAAATGTTCCCACCATGCACAACACCCATGTACATCAACAATGTGACAAAAGATATCATCCATAAAAATGTATCCACCATATACCAACATGTGCATCTACCAATTATGCCAACCATGTGCATCTACCAATATGCTAAACAAATACCATCCATGAGTGTACCATCAGGCATCATTACCAAGCAAGTATATCAACCATGCATAAATAAGCTAAGACTCCCCAGTGATGTACAACATGACTATCAACTCAACTCACCAACTATATGTCTCAATGTGTAGCCCATCCACATGCAAAAATGCATGCACCATGATATCCAAAAATACCATATGCTTCCAATAAAACATCATAAGATATATCAATGAAACTTCAATTATGTACCAACCATGTACCCCATCAGATTATTTTACATAATCCAATAGATGAGAATTTGATCAGCATCAATCCATACTCATGGGTTAGTGCCATGCACCCAAGATTTATTTTATATCATAACCTTGCGTGATCTAACTTAGAACCATGAAAACCTGCAACAAACAGTGTCAAAACTTGCAATAGACAATGTCAGACCCTGCATCATAGAGTTTATACCATCACATCAAACTCCAAGCCATGTGCATTGCCTTTTTCCCAAGGCTTTACAACATACACATGGCCTGCTACACAAATGAGCGTGTGTGTACGCGACCTATTCAAGGTTAGCACGTGTGTACACACGAATGTCACCACTGTTACCTGCGTGTTCCTTAGTAGATGAAACTTTTGAACTTCCCTTCAATCTTTCATTATGATCTGGCTGCTCTATCTTCTTCACCCACTTCTATAGATGACCCTTCTCTTCAGTACTTGAGTTGTGAGTATCCATCCTTTCAAATATGTCTCCCTTTCTTACTTCATTCCTTCTTCTAGCCATGCTATGTGAAGTCCTCATCATGGACTTTCTTCTTGTGTTCCAACACTCCTAGGATTTGTGGCCAAATCCACTACAGCTATAGCATCTCATGGAGTTACAATGAACATCATTGTGTCCTACTTGATCACATCTCCAACATCTCATGGTGTTATAGATTCTTCCATTATATCTCCTTTCATAAGATCTACATTCAGAATCTTTGTGACCATATTCATTACATGAATAACAATACCCATGAAAAACACTTCCATACCTTTGCTTTGGTGTCCCAAGAATGGCTTCTTGATGTCTTCCTTGCTTTGTTCTTTTGAAATTTTCTTTTCCTTGTGTAGATGGTTGTTTTGCAACATTGTATTCCTTCTTTGATGGACTTACCTCATGCTTCTTTGAGGTGCTTTCTTCAACATGTGTATATTCTCCTTTGTATCCAAGACCTGATTTATCACATGATGGTCTTTGACAGTCCAAGATCTCATCCAAGATTCGTGAGCTATTCAAGAATTTGTTTGACTTTTCCACCTTCTTTCTAAGGTCAACAATTTCAGCTTCTAACTTACAACACGACTCTTCCTTTTCATTTATTTGATTCTTCAATAGTTCCTCTATTCTTTTGGCTTCTTCAATTTGGGTCTTGAGATGTACAATAGTTTCAAAATTTTTGCTAATCTCATCTTCTACATTCATATCTTCTTTTCCATCTTTTAGTCTTGTGATCTCTTCTTCTTTTTCTTCTAATTGAGTCTTATTGCTCTCTTCTTGTTCCTTGATCATTTCTTTTAAATTCAAGATGCGCCTTAGACTTCTCCTAAGAAACTTCTTAGTGTTATCTGAAAGATAGTTATAGTCTATATAATAATGATGACTTCTATATCTATATAAACCCTCTTCAATTTCCTTTTGAAGTTTTAATAGATTTCCTTCTATTCTTTTCATGTGATAAATACCATTAAACTTTACACAAACTGTTTCTACATCTTCTTCTTCACTTGTAGAGAAAAATTCATCATCATCATCATCATTGCAATCAAGGGCTTTAGAGGGTTCTTTACCTTCATTTGAAGTATCTTCACTTTCTTCCTTTTTGCTAACATCAACACATATTTCTTTGCCTTCATCTTCAAGATCTTCCTTTGTGCTATCATCACTTGATTCTTTATCTTCACTTGAAATGTTTTCAAAATCACATTTAGAAATAATGTATTCAAGAGTTTTTGATGATTCTTTACCTTTGATGATCTTAATGGAGTGGTCTTCAATTTCTTCTTTCTCTTCCTTGATTTGATATGTCTCCTCTATCTTTAGCCATAGATCCTTGGCGGAAGTGCATTGTCCCATGCTCTCTTTGATAGGGCTTGAGAGTCCACTAAGAATGGTCTTGAGAGCCAATGCATCATTCTTCTTTCCTTCCCTTTGAGCTGCAAACTTTGACTTGTTCTTCAACAAAACATATCCACCGATGGTTGCGTTCCAAATAGCTGCTCCCATTGTCTTCAAATACACTTTCATTTCTATTCTCCAAGTAGAAAAGTTTTCCTCAACAAGGATTGGAAATTCATCATCCATTTGTGTGTCTATGGATCTCCTTCAAGATTATTAAGGCTTGTAATGAAGGCCTGCTCTGAAACCAATTATTGGACACAACTACCACACTTAGAGGGGGGGTGAATGAGTGTGGGGATATTTTTTCCAAAACTTCCCTCTTGCACAAAAACTCACCAATTAGCATTCAACATTTATTCATTACCCATTGTTGTCATTTATAACCAGTTAGATGTGAGCACATATAAACAACATATATCAACAATATATCATCAACAAGTCATCACCACAATGAACACAAGGAACACAAGATGTATGTAAAATATTATTTTTATTACGGACTACAATCCTTGGGGTTTATTAGCAACAACTGAATAGAGTACAACTCTATAAGAGCGCCTACTCTATAATGAAAGACCTAGCTTACACCCTTAGCATCAACTGAGATGAGGCAACAATCCTTAACAGATATCAATCTGTCAACAGGTAGATGACCTGTCAGTAGTGCAGCTCGCGTGTGCACGTGCCTTGGCTCACTACAGCCCGCATGTGAACATGGCCAGTGTATAATGCAACAAGTGTATGCTAGTGAGAAACATGCTCAGATCCTTTGCAACCTGCAATCACTTTCTCTTCTGTCTTCCACTATCCAAACTGACCCACAGCCAGTCACAACACATCCAAGTTCTCCAATAGCTTTCTCATGCTCCACAGAAAATCAATATGAATGCTATCTCAATCATGTATAAACAACTAGTATACCATAGAAATCATGTCACTATTGAATCGTTAGAGTACTGGTCACTCCATCAACCAAATCAACCAAACTGAACCACATCATAGAAGCCATACCAAGAATTCCCTAATCATATACAACACATCAAACAATAGTATCCATCAAGACAATAATGTAACCATACCAGTGTCTCAGTGATAGATCTGAGGCCATAGAATGCAGATCTGGAACCTGCCTCATCATCAAAGAGATTGGCACCAACTCAAACACAAATCTCCATGATTTTATCCACTCCACGCTCCCTGTACACAGTCGGCCCGCATGTACACTCATCCTATACACAACCAGCCCGCGTGTACACACACCCTATACATAGACAACCCGCGTGAGCATAAAAAAATAGGGTTTTCTGTGAATCCGAGAAATTTTCCATCAAGATCTCTGACATTGCCGAAACTTTGATGCATCCATGAGATCCTCCTCTCGCTCTCTTCCTCAGAATAGTTCTTCAATCATGCTCAAGAGACCCACACCAATAATATGCTCTCACGAGAAGCTCTCCATTAATACTCCAAAAGATATTCACAAGAAGCTCTCCATTGATCCACAAAAAGGATGATCTACAAGAGACCATAGCTATATTATTTATGCTTTCATTCTCTAGGTCACTTGCCCCATTTTTAGGTTACTTAACCCATTTCTAGGTCACTTAACCTATTTTCCTTATTTTAGGGTTAACCACTTTCCATGAATAGAAAGTTCTCCAATACTTTATCATTTAAATATTCTTTCTTGATTTTGTCACCTTACTTTATTATTTAAATAATCCACCTTGACTTTGTCACTTGAATTTATCATTTAAATAATGATTTCTTCTTTTAGGTCACTTTGACTTCTTTAACCTTTTGGGCTTCAAGCCTTCATATGGGGGTCCTTCATCTTCGTAAGGCCATAACTCTCAAACCGTGAGGAGTTATGTGACATTCCACATACCACCGGAAATGGCATGTCAAGAACTATCCATCTAGGATAGTTTTACCAACAACTTCATTGATATTCATATCATTAATCCACATGCAAGCATGGGTCCTCCAACCATTCTTCTAGGATAACTCAATCCGTAAAGAATCTTCCAGTGAGGTCTTTCACCATAAGGGGACCACTTTGGAGTTCATCCATTTGTGCACCTTATCAACCATGATAAGACAATATCAATTCACCACTGCATCATATATATCAACTATGCATCATGTATCAATAAAAACTCATTGATCCATCTTCATCTATGCATCATATCAATGATCCATCTTTATCAATTGGTTTCCACTTTGACATCTATCATTCTCATTAAGGAAAATCATCAATCAATCAATTACTTGACATCAATAAATGACATTAAACAATCAAACCATTTACATCAATGACATATGATCCAACAATCTCCCAAATAATCAAACCATTGGCATCAATGACAACATGATCCAACAAAACCCATAGGAGAAAACTCCTCTCCAAAAGAGAGAAAATGCTCCTATTGAAAATGGTGTTGGAGCTAAAGTTGAAGAAGATCCCATAAAGATGCATTGAAAATAAAGAGCATGAGGTTTGCAAGGTTGAAAGCTCCATTCAGGAAGTATGACCAAAACTCTGAAGAAGAGGGCCAAGAAACCTCAAAGAACATGGTTGAATTCTGATGCGAAAGAGGTTTGGTTGCAGAGGCATAAGAAGGTGCTTCAGAAAATATGTGTTGTTGAAGAACCAGAAAAAAGGCTTCGAAGAAAGAAAACACCATCAACCATCAAAATATCATTGAGACTTGTGGATGCTGAAAAATATAAACATGAAGTATAGCCAAACTTTGAAGAGGGACAAGTAACCCCAAGTTGTCAATGCCATCAAAGATCCATGTAGAAATCCAAATTTTAAACTTCTCAACCAAAGAGACCGATGCTCTAAAATAATTCCTCGCATAAAAATCCAGATGTACAACCAAGAAAGACAATTTCCATCCTCATACAGTCGCAGTTTTCAAAAATTCGAACAATAAACGCTAGGCTGAAAATGTTCAATGCAATTGAAATTTAATACTAAATTTTTATGACCCTTACCTCTATGGGTAGTTGCATCCAGGTTCTCAGCACTATTGCATGTAGGTGCTCGACAATGTATGCATCTTGCAAGATACCAGATCTAATAAATACACAGAACATAAATAAAATGCTAGGAATGGAAGAATAACAGTAATATAACCAACATAATCATCCACAATAACACATAAATAATATGAGAACAACAACTGAAATAGAACTTTGATTCAGAAAGCAATGTTCACAGGCCTCTTCGAGGGGGAAACCTCCAATCGAGAAATGCTCTATTACAATAATCTCCAAGCTAGGGTTTTCATACCCTCAACCCTTATTTATACTAAATATGTCTATTAAGAGAAGCATCTAGAGGAAGATCGTTCTAGAAGTGGAAGCTTCTATTAGGTCTTCTTACATCTGCCTTATTCTATTTTATTGAAAGGCCTTATTAATATTGACCTTTATTACATCCGAATACATTGATCTACCTATGTGTGAGTTAGGACCTTAACATGTCTGCCCCCTTAAAAAAAACCTTGTCCTCAAGGCTTGAGATGTGGAAACTGCTGCAGAATGGTTGTTGGTTCCCAAGTGGCATCTGCTGGAGTCATATCTTTCCACTATACTAGCACTTCCTTGATGGTTCTCTGACGCAGGCGATGCTCATGCTGGTCCAAAACTGCTTCTGGATGTAGCCAAATGGATCCTTCTTCAACTAACTCTGGAAGGTTGGTTTGAATTTGGCACCTGGTTCCAATGACCTTCTTCAAGCATGAAACATGAAAAATAGGATGTAGCTTCGACTGACTGGGTAGAGCTAACTGATATGATACTTGTCCCACACGCTTGAGAACTGTGTAAGGGCCATAAAATTTGGGTGCTATCTTCTGACAATGCTCGACCTTGAGGGAAGTTTGCTTATATGGTTGCAGTCTCAGAAACACCTGATCCCCTTCTGCAATTTGACGTTCGGAGCGACCTTGATCTGCTTGCTGCTTCATTCTATTATGTGCCATGACCAAGTTCTCTTTAAGGGTACGAAGGATATCCTCTCGAACTGTAAGTGTTTGTTCAACCACCTGGACCTTCGAGGTACACGGTAAGTATGAGAGAACTAAAGGTGGCTTCTATCCATATACCACTTCAAAAGGAGTCATGCGAGTGGCTGTATAGTATGTAGTGTTGTACCACCATTCGGTGAGGGGTAACCATTGAGCCCACTGGTATTGTTTTTCAGAGGCAAAGCACCTCCGATATGTTTCCAAACACTTGTTGACAACTTCCGTTTGACCATCTGTTTGGGGATGATAAGCTGAGCTGAGATGCAATTGTGTGCCTTGTAGCTTAAACAGTTCTTGCCAAAAATTGCTTGTGAAAGTTGGGTCTCGATCAGAAATAATAGATTGTGGCATGCCATGAAGCTTGAAGACCTGGTCCATGAAAATTTGAGCCACCGTGGATGCAGTAAATGGGTGGTGAAGAGTGCAAAAATGAGAATACTTGGAAAGGCGATCCACCACCACCATTATGACTGATTTATTCCCCGATTTGGGTAAGCCTGTAATAAAGTCCATACAGATATCCTTCCAAATAGCAGGGGGAATCGGAAGCAGTTGGAGGGTGCCTAGAGATTTGACTATTTCTCCCTTGTTGCGTTGACACACCTCACATTCAGTGACAAACTTACGGATGTTCGGTTTCATACCATCCTAGAAAAAAGAACGTTTGACTCGGTCATATGTTTTGGTGAACCCTGAGTGCCCCGCTGTGGGTGTAGCATGAAGCTCAGAGAGTACCGTGGATTTGAGCTTGGATTGTTTACTTAAATACAAGCGGCCTTTGTATCAAAGCTCATCCTAGAGCCAGGAGTACCCTGGGGGAGCCGGAGCCTTGTTCTGCAGTTGCTGGATCAGATGCAAACTTTTTGGATCTTGAAGCCATTCCTGGCGCACAGCTTGGAGCCAATCAGGTACAATGAAGGAAAGAGAAAAAATGGATCCTTTGTCTTCATATTTCCAGGATAGTGCATCCACCATGACATTGTCTTTTACCTTCATGTAAATGATCTCATAATCATATCCAAATATCTTAGTCACCCATTTTTGTTGCTCCTGGGAGGAAATGAGTTGTTCCAGAAAGTACTTGAGGCTTTGATGGTCGGTCTTAATTTGGAAGCATTTCCCCAAGAGATAAGGACGCCACAGCTCAATGGCATGCAGAATCACCAAAATTTCTTTTTCATAAATGGGTTTGCCCAGATTCCTTTCAGACAGTTGCTTGCTGGTGAAGGCCAAAGGTCGACCCTCTTGCATAAGGACAACACCGATGCATTTCCCTAAGGTGTCACATTCCAACACAAAGGTCTTTGTGAAATCAAGAAGGGCCAGAACTAGAGTGGTGCACATGGCCGTCTTCAAGGTTTGAAAATCTTGAGCAGCTGCTAGAGTCCAAGTGAAAGAGTTCTTTTTGAGGAGAGTCGTGAGAGGTGCTGCAATATTTCTGTAGTTCTTAACGAACTTGCGATAATACCCTATTAGGCCCAAAAATCCACGCAAGCTTTTGAGAGTCTTTGGGTGTGTCCAGTCTTGCATAGATTCAATATTTTTCGGGTCCACCTTGACGCCATCCTTTCCCACCAAATGACCCAAGTATTCTACTTCTGAGGCACCAAAAGCACATTTTGACTGTTTCAGGAAAAGTTGGTGCTGAGAGAGTAGGCGGAGAACTTGATCCACATGAGTAAGATGGTCTGTCCAGGTTTTTCTATATATGAGGATATCATCAAAGAAAACTAAGAAAAAATGATGGAGAAAAGGGCAGAAGACATGGTTCATGAGGCTCTGGAAGGTGGAGGGGGCGTTACACAAGCCAACGGGCATGACCAAAAACTCATAGTGGCCCTCATGAGTGCAAAAGGTGGTATTGGGAATGTCGGCCTCTTTCATACGTATCTGGTGATAGCTCGAGCGAAGATCAAGTTTGGTAAAGAATTGGGCGCCACTCAATTCATCCAGGAGGTCATCAATGACAGGAATGGGAAATTTGTCTTTGATGGTTAGTTTGTTGAGAGAACGGAAGTCAGGACACATTCTCCAAGAACCTTCTTTCTTCAGTACCATGATGACCGAAGATGAGTAAGGGCTCGTACTAGGACGGATGACGCCTGCAGTAAGGAGTTCCTGGACCATTTTTTCAATTTCATTTTTTTGTGCAAAGGGGTGGCGATATGGATGGATATTGGGGGGAAGACTTCGTGGGACAAGGGGAATGGAATGATCATGAACACCGCGGGAAGGAGGGAGTCCTTGGGGAGTGGAAAATATCGTTTGATGTTTAGAAAGGAGGGCTTGGAGGTCTTGGGGCACTGGGGGTGTCTCTATAGCTTGTATGGTGTGGAGTTGGGAAATGACACCAGAATGACCTTTTTTGAGCAGTTTTTCCATGCGATGAGAACTGATGACCTCAGGTGAACCAACAGTGATGCCTTTGAATTTATATTTGTGGCCTCCTTGGTCGAATTGCATGGTTAAGTTTTGAAAATCCATGAGAATGGGAACCAAAGTCCTTAGTCAATCTGCAGCCAACACAATGTCTCAACCGCCCATGTCAATAGAAAACATATGGGATTTTAGGTGGTAGTCACCGATTTGGAGACACACATTTTCACAGTGCCCGCCACATTTCATAGAACCACCATTGGCAATCATGATTTGGAAATTGTTGACAGCATGGATGTAGCAATGGGTTTCTTGGGCAATGTGGCGATGAATAAAATTGTGGGTGTTGCCACTATAAACCAGAATGATGAACTTTCGGTGCTTGATGTAAACGATTAACTTGAGGGTTTGGGGGGCAGAGAATCTGGTGAGAGAATTGAGGGAAATGATCGGTTCCACTTCGGGAGGGTCAGAGGGAGGGTTTATGCCAGTGATTTTTGGTGACTCGGGCACAAGGGGAGTGTCAACATCCTCTTATAGAATATCCTCAGAGATGGCCATAAAAATATTTTGTTCCTTACATTTGTGGCCTGGGAAATATTTGTCATCACAATTATAATAGAGGCCTTTGAGTTGGCGTTCAACCATTTCAGCCCTGGTCAATTTTTGGAACTTTAATGGGGCGGAGGGAGTAGTGGGGTTTACTGGTTTAGGGCGAGGGATAAAGGAAGGCTTACAGTTTTTAGAGGGAACAATTTGTTGTGCTTCTTTATCTTTTTTAGTATCCTCCACCCAAATCGTAGGTCGAGCCATGAGGACATGGGCCCAAATCTCCTCCTTGAGGCCATTGATAAAACACTCTCGAAAGAAAGCATCAGTCATGCCCTATGTTCGAAAAGACAGGCACTCAAATGCAGCTATGAAGTCTTCTACTGTTCCTGATTGCTTCAATTTTGTCAAACGACCCAAATGGTTGGTGTTAGTGTCAAAGCGTTCATAAATCTCAGTCACAAATTGGGTCCAAGCAATATACCCTTGACGGGAAGTTTTTCTCCATTGCCACCATTGCCAGCGTTCTTGATCTAGATGGAGAACACCATACCGGAGTTTGGCCAAGTCATCTGTAATGCTGTAGAGAGAGAAATAATGTTCCATTTGGGTGACCCAACCAGTGGGGTCCAAGCCATCAAATTTGGTTACATCCACCCGCGAAAGGCATATGTCCCATTGAAAGTGATGGGGCTGAAAGGAATGGGAAGAAGTTTCACCTTCAGTATTTGTATGTGCATCAAGAAAAGAGTCACCAGTAGGGATATTGAGTTTGGTGCAGAGTGATGCAAAGACAGATTCAAGATGGGTGGTTAGTTCGTGTTTGACTTCTGCCATTGCGAACTTCACAGATGCATTTATGGATGCATTTATGGTGGTATTGATGGATGTATCACGGGAGGCAATAGTAGCACTGAGTTGTTGCACTTCTTGTTGGGTCTCAATGAAACTATATTGCAAGGTGTTGAAGCGAAACTCTAGTTCTTGGCTACGAGTATGGGCCATGAGGATGGGTGAACTGAAAAGGGAGCGGTCGGGGTAAGAAATTTTTGCAGAAAAATGATATGGATGAATGTGATAAGGGAGAAGAGATGAATCTAATGGAATAGGTTTCAAATAATGGTGAAAAAATTTCCAGACTTTTTTTTTTAATTACAGCTGCGAGATTATACTTCGGTCTGAAGAATGATGCAGTGATGAAATCCCCAAATTCTTAACCAGAAAGAAATGTGTATTTACTTGGCAACCTGAACACAGTTGCGTGGCAATAGATCTGGACAATTTAATTTTTTTATGTTTATGTTCCCCAAGGGTTAGGTATTCAAGGGTTCTACAGACAAGGGTTTGCCCTGTGCTATATCTCTCTAATATACATGTGGGGTCCAATAGTAGTACTCGGCCCAATATCTCAGGGCATTAACTAAGGAGGATAGACTGTACCCTTAGTTGTACTACTCGACTACCCAGGTACTAGAGAGTATCTTCCTGAGTGTTGTTCTCGGTGACACTATAGCAGTCCAGTGGCCGATAGGTTTATCTAAAGAGGGTTTTAGGAAATCTAGGATGATCCATACACAGGTGTTGTTTGATGTGCTACCACTCGAAGGGGTACCAATAGGGGTTACAAGTGTGGACAACAGATGTGCACTTAAGAACCACTTGTATTTCCTGCGTGTATGAATCCCTCAACCGTGGGTTTATGCGCGTAATGACAGATCTCTGTGGCCTAAAGACGTTGGAATACATCTCTACCCTGAAAAAAAATACCCACAATTTCTGCCAAGGAAAGTGCTCTGATACCACTTGCAAGATACCACATCTAATAAATACACAGAACATAAATAAAATGCTAGGAATGGCAGAATAACAATAATATAACCAACATAATCATCCACAATAACACAAAAATAATATGATAACAACAACTGAAATAACACTTTGATTCAAAAAGCAATGTTCACAGGCCTCTTCCAGGGGGAAACCTCCAGTCGAGCAATGCTCTGTTACAATAATCTCCAAGCTAGGGTTTTCATACCCTCAACCCTTATTTATACTAAATATGTCTATTACGAGAAGCATCTAGAGGAAGATCCTTCTAGAAGCGGAAGCTTCTATTAGGTCTTCTTACATCCGCCTTATTCTATTTTATTGAAAGGCCTTATTAATATTGACCTTTATTACATCCGAATACATTGATCTACCTATGTGAGGGTTAGGGCCTTAACACATCCTCTGCTATATAATTTATAACATGTGCTATGCATGCAGGCTCTGTCATAGAATTTATAACTTGTGTTATGCATGCTTTACAAAGTTAGAACTGGCAGGGGAGTTTGCAAATTTGTATGATGCTATTCACAAGGGATTTTTCCATCAAGCGACATGTCCAAAGAGTCAATACCTATCACCCACTATGAATGTGATGAGCACTACAACTTGTTACTTATCTTGGATATAACCTATTATGTAAATATATTATATATAAATATATAGATATGGGCAAATTTTTTACCTGCATATCAAATTGATGGTTTAAAAATTTAAGTAGCTTGTTGGAATCAAGGTCCATATAAGGTATGTCTTCTAATAAGCACATGAGTACTTATAATTGAGATGCCACTTTTTGAAAAGACACATATGGAGAAATTGACTAGCAAAAGGAAAAACTAGATGAAAGATCAATGCTACAAATAGTGGTAGTGAATCAAATTTTGTCATTGGCAAAGAAGAAGCATACTTAGAAACATTCAAATTTTCAGCATAGGTGACAATCACATTGAAGAAACAAGACTTCACACACTCTCGATCTAGAATACCACAACACAATAGCCAATCCCATTGGAGAAACTAGAGTCTAGTTCAAATCTAATACAAGACACAATCGCGTTGAAGGACAATGTAATTAAAATCACAATCATGCCAATGGAGGAGAATAGAAAAGGTTAGCCAAAAAATCTCAATAGTTTAGGATAATCCATACAACTTGGAGTCAACTTGAAAAGTATGGTTATTATAGTGAAGATGATTTCTTCCATGCTATTCAGTAAGCCCATAGGATTATAAAATGAAGCTTGTTCATCCAATACCTCCTGCTCAAATCTTAAATATGTGTTAATGCCCCAACCAATACCTTATTCATTCTCTCAGCTTCATACCTATTCACCCCACATAATATGGACTTATCTTATGATGCATAATGTTGAAAATATTTAACAAATCCTTAATAAAATTCATTGGAAAATGCACCCCATTATTCAATGTGATATGAGTCAAACATATAAACCTATAAAACAAAAGTTCAAATAGAAAAATTGCTATCACCATTGTTGTGTCCTTATGGATGTTGATTTCCACAATGATATGCTTAGATTACATCATTTTCATGGTCCAGAATGGACCATTGTAGTATAGTCCCCAATGCTCGAAATGTTGCATCTTCAAGATGGGGTAAATGGATGAAAATATTGCACCTATCACTTGTGAGATACTTTCTGATACTTCTCACATTTCCTCATGAATGTGAAATGGCCCTTGAAATTTCTTAGCCACCATAGCCCTAAACAAAAAATCTTGCTTGTTATCCTTGTATTAGAGAAGTGTCCTCCCATGATTCCAAAATATGCTTCAATCTTTGAATTTTTAATGTCTTATAATGGGATGCATATTTTCAAAATTCTATTTATTCCAATCCTACACGAGACACCTACAAGAAGATTGAATCTTGTTGTTATATTAACTAAAATTCTCTTATGTATTATAGACATTCCTTTTGGTGCTCATCCATTATGTTATTTTCCAAGAAAAAACTCACATTGAAACCCAAGGGATTCTTCCCCACATTCGTGGATGACATCCCTAGTAAACATGTCAGTGCATGTTAGTGTGCCCCACCTAGGGGGATTTGAATGAGGCACCTATTGGGAAAAAAATGACAAAATTCCCAACAACATTGGTGATGACTAGTTGAGCTAACCCCTTGGGATTTATCCATTCTATTTTAAAAGGAGCACATTCTCTATATATTGACTAGGATATCCATATACACAAAATATAATCACAAAAAGAAACCCCCTCCACCTTCTTTCTCTTGCTCATAGTTTTCTATGCAAGTCCTATGGTTTAGTTCCATAGGGAATTTATTCTCTTAAAAAGATTATGAAAATATTTCAATTGAATAACATGAGCCACATGCTTATCCATCCTAGAAACATCACCATATTCAAGATATACTTCAAAGCTTTATGGTCTACATAAAAATGGAACTTATTCACAAGAAAGGAATGCAAAACCTTTTGTAATTCATAAAGCATACATATAAGCACTCGCTCCATTATGGTGTAACTCTTATCTATTGGAAAACAAAAATTAGATGGTACACATCCTTATACCTTAGCTATGATGATTCAACTCCAATCACAATCCCTGAAGAGTCCACATGGAAATGGAAATTTTTGTTTCTATTAGGGAACACCAATATATTCATATGGAAAATATTATCATTTCATGTTTGAACAATTGCTTGACATTAAATTATCCACTTGAATCCCATGTCCTTTTTCAAAATAATATCCATGGTATTTTCTATACATGTGTAAACTTTTAGATGTTTTTGTAATATCTAGTGTGTCCCAAAAAACACTTACTTTGGACAGGTTCATCAAAGGATCCAAATGCTTGAATTACTTCACCTTGTTTAGTTCCACTAGCCTTCCATCTCTTGAAATGATGTTCCTTAGTAGATTCCAAAATGAATATAAAAATTGAGACATATCTAGATTCTTCTACACTCCCCTCATCATCATTTTCAAGTCTACTATATAATGACCTATATAAACAAACAATTCCCAACCATCCAAGTACACCTCCAAGTGTTGATGTATCAAGTTCTTACAAAATGCTTATTATTATCCTTGAAAAACATGTTGGTGCATTAATGAGTCCAATTGACATCCTTCTATATGCATAGGCTCCCGACACGATCACAAACATGGTGAGGAATTAATCTTTCTCTCTAATGGAAACTTGATTATACTTTTTTTTACCATCCAATAAGAAATACATTTATCTTCCAAATACTACTTCAAGAACTTCCTTTGTGAATGGATATAGAAATGGATATATTATCATCACTTGATTGAATCTTCAGAAGTCCACATGATTTTGAATATTCACATTCCTTTTCCTTACAACCAATATTGAGGAAATCCATGGACTTTATTTGGTCAAATAGTAACTTTTTCAATTCCTCTTTAACCTTCACTTTATAATTTGGATTCATATTGTATAATGTCTATCCTAGAAGTCTCACATCGAACTATTTCACAAATTTTAATTCACTAAATTCCTTTAGAACACCTTGTAAGTCATGATTATTTTATCTAAAGACATCTTCGAACTCCTAAAATACCAAGAATACTTCAACTATATATTCATTTGATACTAAAAGTCACCAAACCCTTGGAATACACCTTGACACCTTTTATTACATTTTCGTCATAATTTGTATCCCTTTAGGGTTGTCATGTCTTGAATATTGTAGGGCTATCACGTGTCATCTTGCATTTCAGCATGCATTTGTTATCTAAACCCTAGTTTAAGCTTGCATTTTTAGCCCCCTTTCATTTAATTATTACTTGTTTTAAGGGCTGTTATATTTCTCCTTGTATTTCCTTTCCTTGACTTGACTTGCCATGCCATGCCGTGCCATTCCTTGCCTTTGCATGCCTTTCCATGCCATGCCATGCATTGCCTTTCCTTGTCATTCCATGCCTTTCCTTTCCATGCCATGCCTTTCCTTGCATTCCCATGTCATGCCTTGCCTTTCCATGCCTTCCCATGCCTTTCCTTGTCATTCCTTCCTATTCCTTTTCTTTCCTTTCCATGCCTTCCCATGCCATTCCTTTCCTTCCCTTTCCTTTCCATACCTTTCGTTTCTATGCCTTCCCATGCCATGCCTTGCCTTGCCTTTCCCTGCCTTTCCTTTCCATTCCTTTCCATGCCTTGCCTTGCCATGCATTTCCATGACTTCCCATGCCTTACCTTGACTTTCCATGCCTTCTCATTCCTTTCCTTTCCATGCCTTCCCATGCCTTTCCTTGCCTTTCCTTGCCTTCCCATGCCTTGCCTTGTCATGCCTTGCCTTGCCTTGCCTTGCCATGCCTTGCCATGCCTTCCCATGCCTTGCCTTGCCTTCCCATGCCTTTCCTTTCCATTCCTCCCATGCCTTGCCTTTCCTTTCCATGCCATGCCTTGCCTTTCCATTCCTTCCCATTCCATTCCTTCCCATGCCATGCCTTCCCATGCCATACCTTGCCTTACCTTGGACTATGCCTCATTGAGCAAAAACCTAGTGCCGAAGATACTCCAAAAAATGACTTTCCAATTGACAGAATGATAGAAAAAGAGCCCCACTAGCTAAAACTCAATGCTCTGGATCCAATGCAACTGATGGTTCGCCCATCTGAGTCCTGGTTTGAGTTTTATTGTGAGTTTAAATTTGCCTCTTCAAGACATTTAGAAACATGTGACCAATTTGGTCTAGGGGCATGAAATCCAAACCGAGTGGCATAGCAAAGTTTCGTAAGCTCCCGCAAGTCTATTTGGCCAAGGCCCATGCAACTATAGTACCAAAAAATTCCTGACATAGTGTTCTTGAAATCAACCTCCTCTTTAGAAATTACACTATGCCTCATTGAGAAAAACACTAGTGTCAGAGATACTCCAATAAACGGTTTTCCAGTGGTTGGAATGACAACATAGGGGCCCCACTAGTTGAAACCATATGCTACAAATCTGATGCAATTGACGGTTCACCCATCTGCATCTCGGTTTGAGTTTTATCATGAGTTGTAACTCGCCTCCTCAAGCCATTTAGGGACATGTGGCCAATTTGGTCTAGGGGCATAAAATCCAAACCTAGTGGCATAACAGAGTTTCGTAATCTCCCACAAGTCTATTTGGCCAAGGCCCATGTGACTACACTACCCACAAATTCCCGAGACAGTGTTATTGAAAATTGAACTCCTCTTTAGATATTTCATTATGCCTCATTGAGCAAAACCCTAGTGCCGGAGATACTCCAACAAATGGTTTTCCGGTGGACAAAATGATATTGGAGGGTTCCCAATAGATAAAAACCTGTTCTCTGGATCCAATGCAACTGAATTTTCATCCATCCAAGTCCCGGTTTTAGTTTTATCAAGAGTTGCAACTCGCCTCCTCAAGCAATTTAGGGACATGTGGCCAATTTGGTATGAGGGCATAAAATCCAAAATGAGCAGCATAACTGAGTTATGTAAGCTACCACAAGTCTGTTTGGACAAGGCCCATGCAACTACACTACCCACAAATTCCTGACACAATGTTCTTGAAAATCGACCTCCTCTTCAGAAATTGCACTATGCCTCATTGAGAAAAACCCTAGTGCCAGAGATACTCCAACAAACGGTTTTTCGGTATATGAAATGATAACGAAGGGGCCCCACTAGATGAAATCTGATGCTCCAGATCCAATTTAACTGATGGTTCATTTATTCGAGTCTTGGTTTGATTTTTATCATGAGTTTCAAAGTGTCTCCTCAAGCCATTTAGGGACATGTGGCTAATTTGGTCCGGGGGCAAAAAATCCAAACCGGGTGACATAATGGATTTTCATAAGCTCTCCCAAGTCTGTTTGGACAAGGCCCATGTGAATACACTACCTAAAAATTCCTGACACAGTGTTCTTGAAAATCGACCTCCTCTTAAGAAGTTGCATTATGCCTCATTAAGGAAAACCCTAGTGACGAATATACTCCAACAAATGGTTTTCCAATGGATAAAATGTTAGCAGAGGGGCCTGAACAGCTAAAACCCGATGCTATGGATCCAATGCAACCGACGGTTCTCCCATCCGAGTCCCAATTTGAGTTTTATCATGAGTTGCAACTCACCTCCTCAAGACATTCAGGGACATGTTGGTATGGAAATGCAAGGAAAGGAAAGGAAATGCAAGCAAAGTCAAAGAAAGATAAGGCAAGGCAAGGCAAGGAAATCAAAGGCAAGACATGACAAGGCTAAACATGGAATGATAGTGCAAAGCAAGGCAAGGTCTAGATCTAGGTGTAGGTGTAGGTCTAGGTAAATCCTATTACTTATGATAATCCATGTTTGAAAAATATATGATACCTTATATATATGAATAAAGAGAGCTTATTTTATGACATCGGAATTCTCATGCAAGTATTTTTATACAATGTATATGGGATAACAAGATGTAGAATTACATGCTTAATGAATGCATTTATTGTAATTTTTATGTATAAAACTTGTTCATTTAGTAAAAGGATTATTTATTTATTAAAATTGTTCATTTACGTATCAAAATTGTTCATTTAGTCAAGGCATGACATGGCATGGCATGGAAAGTGAATGCAAGACAAGGCATGACAAGTGAAGGAATAACAAGGCATGGTATGGAAAGGCATGGCATGGTATGGCAAGGAATGGCATGGCAAGGAATGGTATGGAAAGGAATGGCATGGAAAATCTGTTGATGAATGCAACTATGGGAGACATCCTCCAGCTTACAAACCTGTGAGATGTGGAACATAGCAGTTATGTGAGTCTTTCTCTCAACTTACAAACCTATGGGAAAGACCCTAAGAAAGGTACGTGGTTCCTCCCTGAGACAGAGCTAGGAAAAGTAGAGATGACCTCCTCCATGATGTGAGTGATAAGAACTCTAGATGATTATACGATGGAAAAGCGATTTGTTGAGTTAGGACGTGCCTGTGGATGAGCACAAGGTGAATGTGAGAAATCCAAAAAGTGTTGGGCACATCGTTATGTGAACATAAATGAAGATGATGTGATGGCCTCCTCTGAGCAGTAGAGTTGATGAGATGACTCTAGATGATTCTCCTGTCAGTGGCAGTGGGAAAGAATATATGTAGAGTGGACATTCTATTACAGGAAAATCCCCCCGCAGATAGGTGAATTCCCTCTTGGATCCTAGACCCCTATAACCAAGACAAAAAAGTGATAATGTTGGAAATTGACATTCCTTCTAATGAAGCTAAACTAGTCAAGGAAAAAGAAGATAGGCGTATAAATACCTTTAATGAAATTTTTCCTTGCTCGATCCAGGATGATCTTGATCTCCAAGCTCTTTAGAAGGTCCTGCAATCCAATGAACATCAACGACAAAACATTCTTCCTATTCTACTATGATTAGCTTCGAAATAGATATATCAAAAGGAACAAGTTCATGAAACATACACAAACTTGAAGGAAACAAGACAAGCACATATATATTAATGAAAACAAAGAAAAGTGCTTACAACTGTAGATGTAGATGCAACAGCCTCACCAAGCTCTCTTTGTCCAAACCCTTGCTCAAAAGTTCCATGATCAGAATGACTATAATTTCACTGATTATTCTCCCTTATGAGATCACAAGTTTGATGCCTTCAATGTCTCTCCCTTTTACCATGAGGAGGCCTCCTTATATAGGCTCTGAGTGGCCCAACCACCTTAGAGATTCTTGGGATAGGTTGAGGATATTTCTCCATCAGTTGTGGATCCTCCTTAATATCTAGCCTTGACCTCTTATTTGAATCAAACTGACTTCAGAGATAAGGGGGATCTTCCCCTGATTTCCTCAACAACACAACGCTCCCCTATAATGGTGCATAGAGCGTTGCAACGCTCCCCCAAAGGAAGGGAAGGAGCGCTAGCTCTCCCTGCTAGTGGGTAGGGGAGCATTTCCCTTCAAAAAGGTTTTCAAGTCGTCTTTCTCAAGGAAAAATCTTTGTACTCTTCGTCAAATGGCATATCCTTCTTTTAAACAGTCTCTGAGGATGTCTCAAGTGTTGTTGTGATGTCGTTCGAGACACGACATAGGAAAAATGACAATATGATATTTGCGACACTTGAAACACTTGTGATTTCTGCGATATTTGTGGCCAAAGTGCAACACTTTTGACACTTGTAATGACGATAGTAGGTCATCATTGAAGTGAGTAATTTTGATGTGTAACAGATTTCCCCCCAAAGTGCGAAGTCAGAAGACGAAAAATGATGACTGAAGTACTTTGTAGAATTTTTCAAGCAAGGGCATGGACTTGGAGAACCTGGTAGAAGCTGCATACAACCATCAGACAAATGTTATGATATGTTTCAAACCCAAGGCATGCATACCTATGCTTGAGTGATAAAGACTTTCAAGGTATGGCCGCCATAAGATACACTGCAGATCCATAATTATATTAATAAAAGGGTATAGCCACCAAAGATACAATGTGGATCTATACTTCCATGACATGAAATGATTGTAGACATGAAAAATACATAGTGGATCTATGAGACGACAAGACATAGCCACAAACCAATACAAAATGGATCTATGTGACAATATATGTATCAATATTATAAAAAAATACTCCGTCGCAACCTGGGCAAAGTATATATGAGAGTGATCACTCAACCCAAGGTATTCTTACCAATCCTGATGCAGTACTAATCTAACCATGTGAATAGATGTCTTGGTGTCGAACATGGTAGAAACCACTAGATTACAGGTCAATGAGGTAAGCCGTTAACAAGTGTGAGGGAAATCACCATTGATGTCAATGATTCCCAAGGTACCCTAGTACATTCCAGCGAATGTGAATAAATGAGTTGAAGTCGAACATTCATGGAATCATCCGATCAGAGGTCAATGATGTAAACCTACTATCAGAAGCAAGGAGGCCTGCCATTGAGGCATGCAGGTCCCAAGGTACTAATTGGTTTCTAGGTCTAGTTCCTGGATAATGTGTTGAAGTCGATAAGAACATAATTGTCAAAGGAGGGCCTTGATGTATCCCCCATCAACGACACGAAACTGACATAGAGATATAAGGTGATGAATAAGATGATAATGGACTGACATGGGTGTTGAAATGAGAAATTTGTGATGGTTGAATCTCGAGGCAGATACTTCCCTTGAACACTGAGGCACAACAACAGAAACATGACATGGACCAAAACATGATGATGTAGTGGATACTGTGACTTTCGTCGGGTGACCCAAAGGAGTAAAGAAACTCAGAGGATTGGTTTAGTGTAGAGGTTCAGTGGATTAAAATGTATGCAAATACAAAGTGTCATGCTCAAGGGTGACCGTAAGAGTGACCTGTCATGTTTTCAAAACTGCTTGGCTTGCTTCCTTCAAAAATTCCCCCCATCCTGATAGACGAGTACCTCTTTTTAATTTAATGAGCTCGAGGAGGATAACACATGCTCGATATAACTCACATTCGATAAGTCCCTCTTCCTTTGTTTAACAACCTGGAAGAAGTAAGGGTTCGGTCTCATATGGTCCCTTCAATGTATGATTTTTTAACGAGTCCAAAGAAGGTAAAATCGATGATTTTTCATGTTTAGAGAGTCTGAAAAGAACTTAAAGACGACTCCAGGGTTTTCCTTTTTCATAATGTTAGTCTTGCGAGGCTGAAAAAGAGATAATTTTTCACTCGAAATACACCCTTTCAAACCTTTTAATGAGTGGGAAAGGAAGAAAGATCACTTGGAAATCTTTTCATGTTTAGAGAGTCTGAAAAGAGCTCAAAGACGACTCCAGGGGGTTCCTTTTTCATGTATCCATGTGAGTCCAAAAAACAGATAAAAGTTTACTTAGTTGTGTTCTCATGTTTTTTCGAGCGTGAGAAGGAACTAAGACCATGCTCATTATTGGTTTCATTTTTACACAAGCTTGAAACAAAATTAAACTATGCTTGTAAATTCCCAACGTAAATTCTAAAGGTTGGGATACGCATAGATGGTTGGTACTCTGCCCCCAGGTTGAAAAGTTGGTGGCCTAACTCTAGAATGATAATGAAAGGCTGGAGACATTCCCCCCAAGATTCAATTCATTCATCGACTTTGAGGTTGTCACCAATTTCTATACTAGATGGAGAAAAAGGAAAAGGGTGGATGAAATGAAGGTTCAAATAGAAGACCTAATGAAAGACTCGACTTGGTATGAGAGGTGTCTGTTTCATTTTTTAATGATCTTGACACATGAAAATAAATATGCTCATGGCTCCAGTTTGAATCCCCATATTTTTGTTTCATTTTTTAATAAGATTGTTACAGAGAGGAAAACTATGCTCAAAGCTTATGTTTCATTTTTTAACGAGCTTGACACAGAGAAGCGAAACTATGCTCGTAGCTTCTATTTCATTTTTTAACGAGCTTACCACAGAGAGGAAAAATATTCTTGTGACTTCACTTGATCATGGCTCCCAAGAGGACAATTATTTGGAAGGAATACATGTCAAGGGAAAAACGTCAATCATGGCTTCCAAGAGATCTTCACTGGATGGAATAAAAGCACTCTGGAAGGAATACATGTCGATGGCCTCGATAAGGGTAGGGATATCTAGATCTAATATCCCTATCGAAGAGATGACCATGCCAACTACTATATCTAAGTCAAGATATACTAAGCTCACAGTGAGAGGCTCATCTTCATCGGCAACTGAAGGCATGGGAGATAACGCCACATAATTGACCTGTGGTGGGGGCGATACCGTCTACATATAAGAACCATTTAGGGAGGTCATTGGGTTGGTAATAAATTCAGGACCAATGCATGAAAGTTGATCAATAGCCACAATTTTTCCATCGTGAGGGAAAGATATCACACGAAAAAAAAAGTGGAAACAATAGCTTTCATGGCATAGATATAATCTCGCCCAAGGATTAAATCGAAATCCAAGGGGTCTTGGACTACCATAAAATCAATGAAGACAATTTTCCCTCCCAAAGTTAGAGGAAACTGAGGAATGAATCCTAAAGGTTGACTGGTTCTTTTGTTAAAATATAACAGATTCTGCGTAACTGGTACAAGCTGAGGATAACCGAAATCTTGCCAAGCAATAGAGGATAAAATAGTAACGAATGCACCTTCATCTATCAGTGTCTGAGGAACGACCCGACCGCAAAACTGTACTGTAATCTTGAAAGGAATGTGAGAGGGAAGATGAGGTCCAGTTAGTCCACCCCAATAAAAAAAGATGGCCTCATTACTTGGAGGGGGTTTCACGGGAGAAGGAGCAATGCCCCCCAGCACGGTAGATTCTGTATCAACGAGAAAAATGTGGGGAATATTTGGTTTACTCTTTAGAGGAAGAGTAGGATCGACTGATGATGGGATCAGATCAACCACTTTGGTTTCACTCTTCAAAGGAGGAGTGGGATTGATCGACGTTGGAACCGGATCGACCACTTTGGCACTCTTCAGAGGAGGAGTGGGATTGACCAATGATGTAACCGGAGAAACCACGTTATCCCTCCTTAACGGAGGAGTGGGATTGACCGATGGTGGAACTGGAACGACCACTTGGGTTTCACTTTTCAGATGAAAAGTGGGGTTGATCGATGATGGAACTGGATCATCTACTTTGGTTAGTGGTTCAACCGAGGATGAAACTAGATTGACCACCTGATCAACCAGACTGACCTAGGATGGAATCATATTGACCATTTCATAAACTAATGATGGGTTGTGAGTAATCTTACGATAACCAATTGGAAGTTGAAGCTTTTTCAAAATAGAAGAAGCCTCGTCCATACGAGGACAAAGGTGAGAGTAATGATCACCTTCACATAACATGCAAGGAAACTTGACAATTGTCTTCTTCTTACCAAACTTAATGTCACTAGTTGACGGGGCATCACCAACATGTCTAGCAGGGGCTGATGACGTGGAGGACCTCATTTTTAAGACCTTGGGAAGACCAGGGAAATCCCTCAGAAAGTGGTCACCCTTAAAAAGACTCCAAGGGAATTTTCATTTTAGATTCTTCATTGTAGCCATATTGACCTCATCAACACTCCCAATACGATTAACAGTAGTTGGTTTCTTGGATCCAATATCTAATGTAGTTGGAAGCTTGGTCCCTTTCTGGTTCTTCTTCTTCTTTTTCTCTTTCTCTTTCTTCTTCTTCTTATCAACCTGGCTACTCGCTTTAGAGCTTTCACTAGGCGAAGAAGGACAAAGGGAAGGAGACCTGATAGATGAAGAAGGAGAAAGGTCGACATGAGGTTGATGTGTGGGTGGTGTGCATACATTTGAAGCACTTGCTGCATTCGATATTACCGGAGTGTAAAACAACCATACCAGTAACCCAATTGTGAGACCTGGAAGGCTCTAAGTAGCAATGTAAGGAGGACCAATGTTTCCATAAGAAGGAAAAATAAAAGGTTCCCCCGGAGTAGGGGTTGCTCCATTGGTAGTTCCGGGAACTGATGCCATTAAACAAAGATCCAACCTAGAGTTTGCTAGGGAAAATAAACAACACATGGTAAAAATCTAGGAAGCAATCAAACAAACAAACGCTTCTCACAATGAACACACTAGTTGGTGATGAAATCCAACATCATGGGAACAATGTAATAAGGGGCCGAGATAGAGTGGGTGGAAAAGTTATGTTGACAACCTGCTTAATGAACTTACACCCTGGTGAAAGCTCCCACACATAATCGTGGGTATACCCTCCAAGGAGCTCGAGTGATTTTGGCCAACGTCGATTCCAAGTACCGTGAAGAATTTCCCCTCCAAAGTCACCTCGTGTAAAGACCTGTTGGCAGCCAACTCAATTTTTTCAATTGCCCTAAAAGCTGCCTACACCTATGTCTCTTGAGCTTCAAATTACTATCGCATTTTGCAAAGAGACGATATTTTCATTCTATGCGATGTTTGCAATTTCGTTTAAAATTAGTTTTCACGACTGAAAGCGTGAAAACTCCTCCATTGTTATTTTAACTGTCGTGGTCTGCTCATTGATGTTCTGAAAGGCACTTACCTTTGGTTGATTATATGGCTGAGGACATTTTTCAAACTGTGACATTCTTGCTTTGATTGCACAAATTGGCTTTTATTTGATTGATGAGGTATTGAACATGAGAATTTATGAGTTATACTTGATTTCATAAGAGCGATGGTTGATTTTGTTTTAATACTTGCTATAATAAGCTCTTGGCTTAGTGACTTTGTGAAATCTCTTGTCAACTTTGATTATGCAACAAGGCACATGAGTAACACATAAGTTGAATTTTACATGTTGAATGTCAATGTTTGATTATATACTTGGCTCGTTGATGAACCATTTGGACTTACTTTGGTTTGAATTATACTATGGCGCATTGATATATGGTTTTGATTGATTAGCGGCATGTATTAACTTTGGTTTGATCCTATATCGAATGTTCATGGTTTCAAACCATACAATGGTGCCTTGGTATCACTGTTCACCGTTTGAATTCTCGTGTTAGCTGATTAATGTGGTTTGAGTGGTGTCATGATTGATTAAACATCGCTGTACTGAGCCTTTAATGTTCTGCATGGCGGTGAACTAACCCACCACCTTCGCACGTGCCTATTGATTTGCCCCCTCTTTGAGCGATTGCAGTTGTTAGCCGTATCGATTATGCTCCTGCGTGTTTGATACGAACCCTACTATGATGCCTGCGCCATGGCTCCAGTCGTAAGGACTGAACCCAATGGCTGCTAGGCCCTGTTAATGTTTGATGGTGCATATAGCAACCTGGAGGAATTCGGATGGCTCCCTTTCATCCAAAAATTTGATGGTTATAACACTGGTGTGGCTCGGCAATTTGCGTTGACATTCAATGGTTTCCGAGCCAAAGTTGGGGATGTGTAGTTGGAAATCAACGAACGGTTCCTTAGTCTAGCCACCGGCCTGCCTGCTGTCGGACAAAGATGGTCAAAGAACTATAAAGTGGAGGATGTCCCGTGGACATTACTCTTTCAGTCACGAAGAGTGAGCTCTTGTGACAGGGGTCTGCCTACAAATATGCTAAAGCAAAGATGGCACGACCTGCTGATGATAACTAAACAATTCGTCACTTGCGAGGGCAGGTATGGTCTCGTTTTCATGTATCACCTTCGGCTTCTTATGATTTTCATGGGTTTTTAACTAAACATGCCTCACTACCTGCATAGGAGTTTGTTTAAAATGGCCAAAAGGTATAAGCGCAATCAGGCCGATACCAGCCTCTTCCATTTTGGGTTAATTAAAATGCTTATGGTTTATGAGTTGGGGTTACGTCGTGACTGTTGGGAGAATTTCCTTAAACGTAATGGTTTTGATGAGTCAAGCCCACCACAGGTTGACAAACCTGTGGTGATCGAAAGAAAACCTATCCCCCCTGTGCCTTACAACGCTCTCCTACCCAAACCCCTACCCGAGCCATCTATTGACCTACCCAATTCTGTGACCACAGAGGTGGAAAAGATTAAACTTGTGGCTAAAAAGCCCAAGACCCAACCTAATCCCGATTATAAAGGTAAGAAGAACGCCCGGTTAATCTCTCGCATGGAAAGAAACAAACCAAAGGCACTGGTCAACCCTGACCCTATTGTGCTCAGTGAGGAATCTGACTCGATGATTGAGCGCTTCCTAGCAAGCGAGTATCCCTTTTCCGAAGTTCTATGTGAGAAACCAGCCTATGATTTTGTGAAGAACCTACCTCCTTGTTTACAAGATAATCCGAACTATCCCGGCATCAAAATTCCCTGTGAAGCCCCTGGTGACTCGTCGAAACCCTCTCCTGTCCCGTCTCAGCTAGCAACTCAACCGTGTGATCAGTGTGGTGCATGGATTGAAAGGTATTACATTGATGTGCCAATGCTGCAATCCAGAATTCACGATCTGGAAGACCAAGTTGCAAAGCTCACTAGTCAAAAGGCAAAGATGCCATCCACGGATAAGAAGCAACAAACGACTGGTTCGATTTTGTTCAAAAACGTGGAGTCTGCTACAACGGTTGTAAACTCAAAGCTGGCATAGTCTGGACAGTCATACTGGTATGATTATCACTTGTTTATATGATGAACTCATAGCTCTGTGTATAACATCAATTTGAAATCGTTTAATGAGCATGCATTATTGTATATAAGTTTGTTTTGATTAATCAAATTCCCGAATTAGCTTTGATTGGATTTGGTTTTGGTTTGATCGATCATACGATAGATTTGGTTGTTTTAATTTAGTTTCAATTGAATACTCTGTCTAAACACAGGCTGTTTCTGTTATTTAAATTTCAAACACAGTCAATATCAAATTCGAATTGATGATGTTCTAGATGATACGGTTGGCAATTACAGTTAATGGCTGTGATTTTATATCTTATGAACAATTTGAATACCATCCCGTTAAGATATAACCAATTTGCGAATAGATGTAAATCATAATTGTTGTATCCAACTCTTTGATTCACGTGATCTGGTTTGACCGTGTTCTCAGCTCGGTTTATATTGCAACAAATATATTGTTTAATTTTGAGTTTTTAAACGTAAATGATCATGCCCAAGATTACGATGTGTTTCTATTTTTGGCTCAATCACAATTCGATTTGATTATGGTTATCAGTGCTGTTGATGGCTATGATTATTATGTGATTCTGTCTGATTGGTTAGGTGAAGGCTCAACGATTCAAATCTATGGTGAAGTTTGATATTGTTTTGAATGTTTGGCAACAATCGTAACGGCCTTTCCTTATTGGCATTTGATCAAATCTTTTACAGCAATGACAAATCAATTTCCATTACATCCAATTATGATTTTAACGATTATGATTGTGTTCAATTACATCGTATCTTATACGATTTGGTTCACTACTTGATTTCATTTGATACAAAACAAGCCTGTCAAGATTTGACCATGTTTTATGGTAACTGAAAACAGAGTATTCCTTACTCTGTTTCGATTGCATTCACTTTGATATTGTTTAATTCAAATGGTAATTTCAATTGAATTATTAGTAATTCGTTTTGATGATTAAATAAAAGAAAATTAAATTGGATTTTATTTCTTTTAAGATTTTAGTTGATTGCTATCTGATCCTGTGTGCTATTTTAGACTAGCTACAAAATTAGATGATTCTGTAGCTAAGTCTGTAGGATCATTTTTTTTGTATTTTGTTACTGAAATATCCTTCTAATTTGATATTTGTGTCCTATTGTAGGTAAATTCGAATTGCAATTGAGTTTATGGGTAGTTGGAGGATATCTCAAGGATTTCACTTGCATTTTA
>ML814298.1:28067-52729 GCA_009831015.1 Picea engelmannii | reverse complement strand
TATATCAACATTTTGTTTCATGTTTTGTATATCATTTTGTCTATGATTTATGACTACTTTAGCTATCTAAATCAAATGCAAATGATATAATTTTTTATCACTGTTATCCATACTTTGTCTCTTCCAAATAGATAAAAGACATAACAATTGTTAGTTCAGCTTGTGAATGACAGGTTTATCTTCTTCATAAATTGAATTGTTATATATAAGTTGTTGCATAACAGGTTTCCCTTATTGCAGGAATTTATAATCATAAGATTGTTATGATTTTCTTTTATGTCTTGTTTGTCCTGTAAACCACTTCAAGAAGCAGCACAACCAATCRTTTACGAAAAGCTCACGGATTAACCGGTGCGAATTTCTTCCTCCGACCAGCTTAGAAGTCATCCTACACAGGGCAGTCTTGGAGCGTTTCCAGGTCAATTAGTTTGTTGTTTACTGTTTTCATTAAGTAGTTTAATTTAGATATAATTAGATTTATATTAGATTGTTTAATTTCATTAAAATATATTAGGTTGTTTAATTTCAGTAATGTTTAGTTCCTTTTCATAAAATATAAAAATCAAAAAAGAGATTCCTGGCTGTCTTAGGGCAGAAAATACATGAGTTTTGTAGGTTTTAATCAAATCTGTAGGCTATTTATAATGTACATTTGTGAATAAGTAATATTGCATCTGATAATTAGATAGTTGATTTGAGTTATTAGTAGTTTGTAGATAGAATAGTTAGAATAATTTATATTTAGTATATTAGTCCATTATCTTTGTTTTATTAGTTTCTAGTTTCCTTCATTTTAGTTAGTTTCTTGTATTTAGTTATAGTTTAGTTTGTTTTATTTACTTTAGTTAGATTACTTAGCTCAGATCATTTCTCTCTTTGGTTTTCATAGAAGACCTTAGAGCGGCCAATGGAGCCGTTAAACTCGTCAGGGTGGTCCATTCCAAACGGCTTGGGTTATTTAGACAACCCCGGACTAGTTCCACTCTCCCAGTTGACGGATGGTAATTTTCGCCCGTCAACAAGACCCTAAAGAGATAGGCTACTAAGGTTACCAACTACAACAATGATGCATGGGGAAACAATCGACAGTCTGATCCATGCGCAAAGGAAGGGTATCTAGCCCGAAATAAACTCGAGAGGCTCCCACACATAATTTGGGTATACCCTCAAGTGACCCCCAATAATACACTCAATATCTACACTAAGACCAACAAAGTAGGGTGAGTAACTCTGTCGGCCTTAATGCGACCTCGTGATTGACCCTTGCGTTAGAAGGGCATCCCAGGAAAATTTTTTGTAGATGGATTTCACCACTCTCTAACTCAAGATTCTATGTTTTTTTACATATTTGGAAATTTATCTTTCACACCTATTCCAAAGACCTACACCCTAAGCTAATGTAGGTTTTCTACTAGAAAATATAAAAATTTCTAATAAATTTTAGTTTAGTGCTTGATTTTTAAGGCTGTTGTTTACTCAAGAGGAAAATGGCATGGACTAAATGATGTTTTGACCGACTCTAAACAATGAAAATAAATAAGAATGAAAATATTTCACTTCGATGAAATCTATATTACGAGAAGGAGAAAACGTTTATCATCCCCTAGATGCACAATGCCCCAAAATTCAAAAAAACCATGCAATTCTCTACTTCAAATGCAATCTAGTTTCACTACCCAAAAGAAAGAATGCAACTATCTTCTTTGTTTGAGTCTAATGTATAAATAAATTGAATACAAATCCTTCAATGCTCCAAAACTTTCAATCATAAAAAAGAGTCATATGCAGATGAAAAAGACATGAAGCGACAAAGGTTTCAAACAAAGCATGCACTCAAAGTAATGAGAACTGAAAGAAAACAAGTAGAAACTTGTTCTAACAAGAAATCAATCAAGGATTCAAAAACTAACAAACATTCAAGGAGTACAAGAAGATGCAAAGAAGAATCCAAGAAAATATAGAGAGAAAGAGAAATCACTCAAATTGTTCCGACAAAACAAGCAGCTAGAAAGGGCAATTTCACATTTCTGAAAAAGTTTCAAGCTCCAATCAAGACAATAGGGAGTAATAAGCATCAAATATCAAACAAGAGTAATTTCTTGGAAAAAATGACCTCAAAGACCAAATGGAACAGTTCATAGATCTGTGAATCTCTTTACAATAACTTTCATACAATCAAATAAATGAGAAAGCAACAAATCGACTCTAAATCTCAAAGAAGAAGAGTGACTCAAAGAAATGAAGAGAGATGTCAAAAATAAAAATAAAAAAGAACATAAATTCTTAGAAATCAAATGGTTGGAGGCTAAACCAAATACACACTGGGATAGTAACAGTCCCGAGCAAATAAATCAACAAAAAATACACTCAGAGATGGATTCCCAAAAGATTTTTCAGCAGAAAAAGACCAATGCTCTGGTGTGAAAGGAAGAAGAGCGTTGCAATGCTCTATGGGAGCCAGTAAGGGAATGCTAGCACTCTGGATGTAAAGTCAGGGGAGTGCTAATCTCTGAGAAAGAGAGAAACTTTCCCAGAAATAAAAAAACTCAAGAAAATTCTGAAATTCAGTGTGTATGGGATGAATCCAAAAACTAACAACACATCTAAGAACCAAAAAAATACAGTGAACAGGATCTAAAGGTGAGAAAATTCCAAAAACAAGACCAAGGAAGGAAACCAAAAATGAAAGCTTCGATCCCCAATGGAATCGCCAATTTTTGTTACAGGAAAATCCCGCTGCGGACAGGTGAATTCCCTCTTGGATCCTAGACCCCTATAACCAAGACAAAAAGGTGATAATGTTGGACACTGACATTCCTTCTAATGAAGCTAAACTAGTCAAGGAAAAAGAAGAAAGGAGTATAAATACCTTTAATGAAGTTTTTCCTTGCTCGATCCAGGATGATCTTGATCTCCAAGCTCTTTAGAAGGTCCTGCAATCCAATGAACAAGAACAACAAAAAATTCTTCCTATTCTACCATGATTATCTTCAAAATAGATCTATCAAAAGGAAAAAGTTCATGAAACATACACAAACTTGAAGGAAATAGGCCAAGCACATATATATTAATGAAAACAAAGCAAAATTCTTACAACTGTAGATGAAGATGCAATAGCCTCACCAAGCTCTCTTTGTCCAAACCCTTGCTCAAAATTTCCACGATCAGAATGACTATACTTTCACTGATTATTCTCCCTTATGATATCATAAGTTTGATGCCTTCAATGTCTCTCCCTTTTACCATGAGGATGCCTCCTCATATAGGATTTGAGAGGCCCAACCACCTTAGATATTCTTAGGATAGGTTGAGGATATTTCTCCATCAGTTGTGGATCCTCTCTAAGATCCATCCTTGACCTCAGATTCGAATCAAATTGACTTTAGAGATAAGGGGGATCTTCCCCTGATTTCCTCAACAACACAATGCTCCCCTAGAATGGTGCACCGAGTGTTGAAACACTCCCCCAAAGGAAGGCAAGGAGTGCTATCACTCCCTGCTAGTGGGTAGGGGAGCATTGCCCTTCAAAAATGATTTTCAAGTGGTCTTTCTCAAGGCAAAAGCTTTGTACTCTTCATCAAATGACATATCCTTCTTTTAACCAATCTTTGAGGATGTCTCAAGTGTTCTTGTGATGTCGTTTGAGATACGACATAGGAAAAATGACAGTATATTATTTGCGACACTTGTGATGTTTGCGATATTTGTGGCCAAAGTGAGACACTTTTGACACTTGTAATGAGAATAGTACGTCATCATTGAAGTGAGTAATTTTGATGTGTAATATGTGCCTGTGGACAAGCACAAGTGAACGTGTGAAGACTTGGTTCATTTGTGTAATGCAGTGAATCAGATCTATGACATCCCTATGGACGTGGCCCTAGTGGATGAGCACTAGTGGGTGTATCAGATCCTTTGCTATATATACTGTTCAAGAGTCATACCTACCCGTAACCCTAATTGTTATGTAAAGGGTATAGGTCGGCCCCACCTTAATGTGATTAATAATAAATGTAAAAGATAATTAATATTAATATCAATATTAATTATAATAAATAATAAATATAATAATAAGTATATTTGACTTAGAGAGGTTGGACCTGTTGTGCCAATAGATGCCCCTATTAATTGGTTAAAGTATAATATAAGCAGGAGATGATTCTCCATTGTAGAATCATATCCTTCTTGTGTGTTTTGGAAATTTTAGCAAGTACTTCTCCTTGGCAAAGGTGCTTACCTCTCTTGGGCACTAGGGTTTCTAGGGATTAATCACCCTCTTGTGTGCTAAGTCATTCTTTGTGGTGAAAGGTATTTCTCTTGAAGAATATATCAAAGGATTCAGTTGGGTTTTCTTCCCTTGTTGAGAATGGTTTCCCAAGATACTTGTGTTCTTGTGCATGGTGTTTCTTCTTGTGATCTTGGTTGTTGCAACATTCTTGTTTATGATTAAGAAATGATGAAATTGAAATGAACTACATGATTAACCTAATTCTTATAAAAAATCAACATTGTATCAGAGCATAGGTCTTGAAGAACCCATTGCACAAGCATCTTTCACAAAAAAAGAAGGAAAAACATCACTATTGCCATACAAGAAAATTAGGGTTTTTATTGAAGAGGAATTTCATCCCAAAATCCATCTAGAAAAGTGCACCCTATCCCAAGGAACTCTTTGGCACCTTCATCACACATTTTCAATGGTTACAACTCCCAGAAAGAGAAACCCTAGTTTTCACCGATACTAGAAGTACCAGAAAACCAGAAGTACTAGAAAACTAGAAGCACCAGTCCAAAAATCCGATGGTCAAGTTTGAGGGGGAAAAATTTGGATTTTCAGAAATCTGACTGTACCAGCCTACTCACCTCAGCTCATCACATCTAGCCCCTAGATCCGAATTTCAAAAATTGAAGTTTGAAGAATTAGGGTTTCCTCATAAAACCCTAAGTTGTAGTATCAATTGCAGTTGCAGTATCAGTTGAAGTAATCAGATATAGTACCAGTTGCAATCACCCTTGAAATTTTTAAGAGTTGGTAATTGTTACTGCTGCTACTAGATGGTGCCACTACCTTCAAATTCTATCAGAGTTATGTACTCACATATTTTTAAATTGTTAAGCCTTAAAGGGAATTTGCAGGAGAAGGGATATCCTACCATAGATCCAGAAGGATCTCAAGATCCAACACATTCAGAAGAATAATTCAACCCAGTTTTGATTATTCTGATATGCATCTATTTGTTATGACATTATTTTGATCTAGGTTTCATGTTGAAGCTATGACCATCATACTAACCTTTGGTCAAAATTAAAGTCAAGGTATTAGATGGATTAAAGTTGAGATCATAGAGTTTATTCTCTAACCCAACCCTCTGTCAAGATAACATATTGTCGGCCCTGTTGTTCCAATAGATGCCCTTGTTAATTGGTCAAAGTCTAACATAAGTAGGAGATGATTTTCCATTGTAGAATCATATCCTTCTTGTGTGTTTTGGAAATTTCAGCAAGTACTTCTCTTTGGCAAAGGTGCACACCTCTCTTGGGTGCTAGGGTTTCTAGGGTTTAAGCACCCTCTTTTGTGCTAAGTCATTCTTGGTGGTGAAAGGTATTTCTCTTGAAGAATATAGAAAAGGATTTGGCTGGGTTTTCTTCCCTTGTTGAGAAGGGTTTCCCAGGATACTTTTTGTGTTCTTGTGCATGGTGCTTCTTCTTGTGATCTTGGTTGCTACAACATTCTTGTTTATGGTTAAGACATGATGAAATTGAAATGAACTACATGCTTAACCTAATGCTTATATGAAAAATAAACAAAATCATGGCATGTGATCTGAACCCGGGGGGGGGTTGGTGATTATTTTCCAGTAATTGTTTGATCTTGTCACTCCTCCAAAGGGTCAGTTATAGATCATTTTACTTGAGCGGATTGAAATTAAAGGTATAGTTGAAGTCTTTATAGGCTTGAATCCAAAGTGAATAAAAACCTGTTTTAGCTTCCTTATGTGTTATATGTCATGCCTGAATTTAATATTCTATGTGTGGAAATTCATGAAAAAGTAACATAAGAACATAATACACATAATAGATATGACACTTCTCTTGATAACGAAGTTCACCCAATGTGGGATATGTCTCCGGGTCACGCTTCAAATCTTGAATGCTTTATTCTCCTCGCTATAGTAATGTCTCTTCTTTACAAGTTGTAAGGCCAAAGTCCCTTTCTGGCGATGACAACAAGAGATCAAAATGTGATCATGAATGTTTACAAGCTTCACAAGTTCTCATGCTCATGAGGCATCCATGATGTTGACCTGGACATCATTCCCACATACTCAATAAAAAAAAAGAGGAAGAATAGTAAATGACCCCCATCATCATGGAGCCATATAATTCCTTAGATGTGATGCTCAGATCCAAGCATATATGCATCCCATACAAAGATCCCAAAAATACGAGATTCTTGACTGCTTCATTGTCCACTTATCATCTAAGTGCCAAAAATTATCTGTCACATATAACTGATTTGTTTTATGTGTAAGAAGAGAAGAAAGGAAGAAATAAGAGGAATAAGTTGGACTTCTTGTCTTGCTGCAACCTCTCCATGCTCCTTCAGACCTGTATCAAGCATACTATGTTGTAACATTTAATGACAAAACAACATAATGAAAATCATGCTCACATTGGCTTTTCCAGAATTTAGCCCACTGATCAGAGTCTCTGCTATCGAAATAGACCTAGCCATTCGATTCACATCGCTGAATTACCCAAAATTGACTGTTAAATCATCTCCATCGGACACTGTCACCTTCAAGCCTCCTCTTATCCTCTGACTCGATCTACATGAAACTTTGCAATAAATGCACTAAAATTCATCAAAATTCATGCATGATACAACCTCGTATGGGATGGTGCATGCTCCTCCTCTTCCCACCGTGCATTGGCAAAGAGTGCTTTTAAACTAAAATGCTGGGCAGATAAAAAAAAAGGTTGTTGGCCCAAGTGGTTGGCGGAGGACTAAATAAGGTGTTGGTTTGGGGAGATCCCAGGTTTGAACCCACGTGCCTACCCCTTTTGGATACAAGTTACAACTAGAACGCACCCGCTACCAAACTTGGAGGGATGTCGTTACATCTGGTGGAGGAAATGACAGACCATGCTAAAACAGAGGATACGCCAGATATAGCGAAAGTAACCACCAAGTTTGGTGGATTTTGTTTTTGTGGGGAGTCTAGATATAGCATAATGCTGCCAAATTTGGCAGAAAGAGTGTTGGTCACTGGCCAACCCTTTTTTAATTTTAAATTTTGGTTTTCTGGCCCTCCTTGGGCATTTTCCTGCTGCCACATGGCAGCGCATGACTGGGCCACGTGGTGACCATCCATTGGCCCACTTGTCTTCCAATATGCTAAATGTACCTTCCACTTGTCATGCTATCAATAGGCCACGTGACATATCCTGGATGGTGCCACATGGCATCACCTGGGGGTGCCGCGTGTCACAATTTCATTGGCCCATTTGGTGGCCCCAAAGTGTCGAATCAACATGCCACATGGAATGCTGTCATTGGGCCACGTCATCATGATGACATGACTACCACTGTTCTTTCCATGTCCTTTACGGATGTCGTGTCACGTGCCATGTGACTGTATGGATACCACGTGTCTGGCACATCTTGTATGGTCTGCCATGTGGCTGTATGGACTGCCATGTGGCACTTTCTCATTGGTCCACATGTCGACCTGAAAATGCCAAAAATGGATGAAACATGGCAACCTCTGGTGCTGCCATGTCATCATGCTAACATAATCATGACACATGTCTCCCTCTATGTTGATGTCATCCGTAATGATGTTGTCTCATCCCTGCTGACTGGGTTAGGTTGACGAAAACTTTGACTGCGAATATCTTTTGATCCCTAACTCTGTTTGACAAACCGTTTACATCGTTGGAAAGCTTACGATGTGCTATTCACGATGATTTCAGTTTTTATTAGTTTGGGGACTTTGAATTTTTTTCCTTTCACATTTGTCGAGGACATTTTGAGCCTCTTGGAACACATCTGAAACTTCTAAGATGTTCCCTAGATCCTTTCGGATCACGCCTCCCAACTGAAAGGAATTTTGGTCCCCAAAATTCTTTACATTATAATTTTTCACATCCATTGGAATTACAAAATAAAACCCATACCCAAACTACCTCACAAGGCCTTAAAATATCAACATGTGCAAGAAAAGGAAAGTTATGAAACAATTATCACTTTTACACAATGCCCTTCTATGGGGCCTGACTCGTAACAAGTGATTTACAAAGATAGCCACTCTCAAATAACTCAAGGATTTTCCCCATTCATTCATTCATTCATTATGCTGAACAGGTCCTCTTTACCTAGTTTTCCTTTCTCTGGTAGTTGGTTTCCTCTTGGAGGCAGTTTTCCCTATAGCATTGCCTGATTGGTTGTCTCCCTCGGAGGTGTCTTCCTAGTCTTCTTGTTCCTCTTTAGATGTAGATCTGGATGCAAGGCCCAACATGTGGCCTCGTGATGTCCATCTTTGCTACAATGGATGCAATAGCCTTTCCCCTTCAGAGGTGTATTTCCCCTGCTCCTTTCTGCATGTGGAGAGCGATCTTCTATTCTCGTCTTTTTCCTGGTTACCATAACCTTCCCATACAAGGATTTTCTCTTCAAACACTAGGAAACTGCATGGTTATTCAATCCACAAAAATTGCATGGTATTTGATTCCACAAGCTCTATTGTATATTATTAACATGATTATAATCAAATGGAATTTTAGAGTTTCAAGATTTCTTATACCTCGGTGAGTTGCCTCTGGAGTCAGAATGGAAAGAAGAGTTGGCCTTAACTCTTTCATTGTGATGCTCATCTCTCCCTAGAGATGTCTCGAATCCTCGATCATGATAAGTTATTCTCTTAGCCTGCATTGAATCAATTTAATCTCCCGATGAATTGTTGACTTCTAGAGTCTCAGTGACTGTCCTAGGGTCTGCTTCCTGAATGGTTTTGGATATTTCTCCAACATCCTTTGGGAAATAACCTATTTCGACATATCAAGGAAAAACCATTTCCTTGATGGGATCCACAATACCTTGGCCATTGTCTCCAAGGTCTCCTCCTTTGTATCCCATTTGTCCCATCAACTTTAAGCCGATGCATGCATAATTTTGTTCAAGAACTTTAAAAGAGCCATCAACATTAATCAAGAAAGGAACTACACATGGTTTATTTACCTCCATCCCAAACTAGGACTCTTGGTCTGCTTCTTGAGATGTGACGCAAACACGCCACCCAGGGCACGTCTGCTCCCATAGGACCTTATTTTTCCTTCGACCCGAAGAGCTGGAAGGCTCTTCAAATCCCTTATCGGGACTTTTCTACACCCACAGGACTCTCCTTATGATCTCCCTTTGTCCTATCAGGAAATCGGACCTTGCAAGATCGCGAGTCCTGAAAACACAGGATCGGGTCTCACAAATCCCTGAATCCCGATGAATATTCACCCACGGTTTCCTTGCTCTTATCGGGAATTTCCCCATCGGGAAATCGACACTTGCGCTGTCGTGATCCACTATCCTCACGGATGCCCCACTCCCGATGGCTCAGTCAATGCTGACCTTCTCCCACCTTATCGAGACTTCTGCTCTATCACAGTCTCGCACTATCGCGACTTCGCTACCCGTGACACAAAGTCCTCGGGCTTCCAACTCCCGATACCCGATGTGCCGAAATGTCGATACTCTCCTGTCGCGCTTTCGCAACCTCGCGTCCTCGTGACTTGAAACTCCCAAGATTTGGGCTTTCACCTTGCGAACTCCTGAGTTCATGAGATCTCCAGATCTCTGCTACCTATCTTCCACTCTCTCTTGTGGTCACACACGCTACCCTGTGGTTATCGAGATATTGCTTCTCGCGATATCGCACTTCTTGATGCAATCCCTTGCAACTCCAACTCATGAACCTCCGAGTTCGCGATATGTCGATGCCACTTGGCGTTGGCTCCCTGTGAGGGTTGACCTTCTGACACCTGTCCTCCACTACGTCCTTAACCCCGTCAGGAAATCACGTATCGGGATATCGCGATTCCCGTTGTCAAGTGCACGAGACTTTCAATTCCCCGATCCCTGACTCCTCGAGATCTCCTCCCACGTGTCCCTACTGTTGAACAAATCTGAGCACCCGTCAGGATATCGTGGATCGCGATTCCTTCTGTAACGATTCTACACTCCTGAAATCCCCAATGGGTAAAATCCCGATGCCTCACCAAAATGTTGACGCGTGTCCTGCCGAAATCAATGGCTAGGATCCTTTCTCGGGATTTCATGACTTACAAGGTCTCGATTCTCTGGCTTAACAAAACCCTGATGACTCTAATATCCCGATGACTCTTCTGGGACTCCTCCTCCGCCTCTGGGCTTAACCCCTGTGCAACTCCTCGAGATCTAATGGTTGACGGGATTTCGTGACTTTCCTCTGCGAATCCTGACCGTCGATTTCTCCTCCTTGAAGATTTCTAGAGAATGGCTAAGTGTTCCTTCTCAGAACTTGCTCTCCAACGCCTGTGCTTACAACTCTTGCTTGAACCTTCTACGGCATGAACCTCCTATGATCCCCTTTAATGATATAACGAAGGTGCTATACCTCCTGATCTTTTCCACTCTGATTCTTTCAGAGGTACTTGCGCGCACTCCTTGCGGCAAACATGCAACACTTCCCGAGTGTTGAATCCTTCTGACTCTGCGCACTCCTGCAGCAGCAGTCTTCGATCTCCTTTGCTAAGATTTACAACTGAGACTTATTCTTCATCTTGCGCACTCCTTGCACGGCTTCAATAACCTACTTCCACTTCCTGGTGAATGAGAACAAAAGTTAAACTACTGAGCCTTCATCAACACACTCCTTGCGGATGAATTCAACTAAACACCTTGCAGGAATCTCCTGGCTCAGATAGAGAAACAATTGAACCTCACTCTCTCTCCCTTTCAGACTTCAGTTTGAAACATGAAATCACATGCACAACATATACAAAGAAAATGCATAACAAGAGGCAAACATTCCTGAGCATAACATCAATACACAGAGAAAACACCACAAACCATGAGCTTGAATCAAAGCTTCCTTCTATTAATTCAAATGCCTGTACATGGGTGTTCTTCATACAATATTCTCTGCTTTCTCTTCTCTTCTCCTGAATGCTTCCTCTATTATTCACTACTATCTTACAATGGTACAATGAGGGTGTCTATATCCGTTTTCCCTCTCGGACTCTAAACTATCAAATCTAGAATTAAAAATCCTATCTACCAGCATTAACTAGATTAAATGCCTCCTATCTACTAAGGACGAGAGCTTAAAGGCTCAAGGTCAAATACAATATACAAATGCGCCTTCCTAAATGGTTCATTAAAGACTTGCGCTACAATCCCAAAGCACTTCAAAAATTTGGGTTTGTTTATCCAGCTGATCTCCGCCTGATGTGCTGGCTCGCTTGATGAGTTGGCGATGCTCCTGCATCAAGATGTGTCTTGTTGTTCCTGGTGAGAAGGATTAGTGGATGATGCTTCTAGGAATCCTCCTTGGTTTCTGTATTCCTGGATGTCATCTTCACTTGCTTGACAAAGTGTGCATGCATTTTCATTGTCATTCTCGAACCCATAACTGGTGAAGTTTCCATGGTCACAAAATGTTCTTGTCACCGTCTCATTCGTATATCCTTCCCCTGTCTGCATATTCATGGCTTGCAACTACTCTTGAAAACTTTGGTTCTCTTCCTCTACAACATGCAATAATGTCTTCAATCCAACATTATCTGCTTGAAGGATTTGGTTGAGCTCTTGAAGCTCATCGAACCACAACTATTTTAGTGATATCACCATTCTCAACCTCAACACCTACAATCAGTATCAAGCCTGCTCTGATACAACTTGATCTAAAACTGGGGGGGTGATTAGTTTCCAGTAATTGTTTGATCTTGTCACTCCTCCAAAGGGTCAGTTATAGATCGTTTTACTTGAGAGTATTGCAATTAAAGGTATAGTTGAAGTCTTTATAGGATTGAATCCAAAGTGAATAAAAACCTCTTTTATCTTCCTTATGTGTTATATGTCATGCTTGCATTTAATATTCTATGTGCGGAAATTCATGAAAAAGAATCATAAGAACATAATACACATAATAGATATGACACTTCTCTTGATAATGGAGTTCACCCAATGTGGGATACATCTCTGGGTCACGCTCCAAAGCTTGACCGCTTTATTCTCCTCACTGTAGTAATGTCTCTTATTTACAAGTTGTTGTAAGGCCAAAGTCCCTTTTCGGTGACAGAAACAAGAGATCAAAATGTGATTAGGAATGTTTACAAGATTCACAAGTTCTCATGCTCATGAGGCATCCATGATAATGACATGGACATCATTCCCACATACTCAATACAGAAAAAGAGGACGAATAGTAAATGACCCCCATCATCATGGAGCCATAGAATGCCTTAGATCTGTTGCTCAGATCCAATCATATATGCAACCCATACAAAGATCCTGAAACTATGAGATTCATGACTGCTTCGTTGGCCACTTATCATCCAAGTGCCAAAAATTCTCTGTTACATATAGCTGATTTGTTTTATGTGTAAGAAGAGAAGAAAATAAGAAATAGGAGGAATAAGATGGTCTTGTTGTCTTTCTACAACCTCCCCATGCTCCTTTCGACCTGTATCAAGCATACTATGTTGCAACATTTATTGACAAAACAACATAATGAAAAGCATGCCCAAATTGGATTTTCCAGAATTTAGCCTACTGATCGGAGTCTCTACATCCGAAAAAGACCTCGCCATTGGATTCACGTCCCCGAATTACCCAAAATTGACTGTCAAATCATCTCCATCGAACATTGTCACCCTCAGGCCTCCTTTGGTCATTTGCCTCAATCTATGCACAACTATGTAATAAATACACTGAACTGCATCAAAATCCATGCATGATACGGCCTTGTATGGGATGGCATGCGCTCCTTCTCTTCTCCCCATGCATTGGAATAAATTTATTTTAAACTAAAAAGTTGGGTGGATAAAACAAAAAATTTGTTGGCCCAAGTGGTTGGCGGAGGGATAAATAAGGCGTTGGTTTGGGAAGGTCCCAGGGTCAAACTCGCGGGCCTCCTGTAACATCCTCGGTCGTCATCCCACTGGCCGGGCAATCGCTACTGTGAAAAACAACATCATTCTCATACTTAATTAATAACATGCATTTAAGTCATATTAAACACATTTAACTCAGAGTAAGCAAAAGATTACTGCTAACATAAATAATCCCTGGCATTAACAATAATTACTATGCACAACAGAATACATAATACATATAAGCATCACATGCATGCCAAACACAATATTAAGCATAAGCTGATACTTATCTTTGAAACCGTGGTAATTCCACCAACCACGTACATGCCTTCCACAAACCTCCTAGCCTTAGACCACATTGCTCATCATGCTCAGCAGTGGGTCACCCTCGAGCTGGAACTAAGCTCCACCCAAGGCAAGGAATCCTAGTATAGGCTGAGGTTACAGGGAAAACTGCACAGAATAACTGAAAGGATTCTTCCTAGGATGTCGTCTTACGCCCACTACTCACGGACTCTCATCCCCCACATGCCTGTTCCGCCCGGGAGTATACACCTTCAAAAGCACAGTCCTTCTGTGCTTCACCTCCCTCTCTGGGTCTCAACAATAGGCCAGATCAAGAACTCTTAGAGCTCCATAGCTAGTGATGGACTCTCTCTGGAAGAATACCACTTCCCAGCAGACTCCTTCACCTGGAAATAGCTTCTCACAGGCCTGACAGACTGCCTCTTCAACTAGGGGCCTTAAAACTCGGTTCTTCAGCCCCTTCCAACTCAATTCCCGCATGGTGAGGATAACCACAATAGCAATAACAATTCGGTTAACTCATGGTGATAGCAGCAACAGGAATTTGGGTATGGACATCCAAAAATGACAACATTCCACACTAAGACACAACACGGTTCAGACATTTACAGGGTGCTCAGACTTCACAGGAGACACGGCTTGGTCCACGAGTTTGCCACTAGTTTCAGGGTGCGTGACAAGGAATCAATGTAGAGGTTGATCACAGAGCTAAACATAATTCATGAAGGATGGGGAATGGCAAAGCGACTCAGGTGGAGGATGGAAGAATGCAAGAGAAAACAATTTTCCCTTGAGGGTTTCCTTCATGGTGCGCGGGTAAGAAAATGCAGATGCAGAGGAAAAACGAGTTTAGACGGGCATCCTCGTGAACCCAGGCGGAGGATGATAGAATGACCGAATGACCCCCCCCCCCACGGTTGACTTGTGCAGTTTTTTAACTGCATGTGCCTGTGTAGACACATGTCACCCATGAAGCTGCATGCACTCCATCAGCATGCGTTCCTCTCCAGGAACTTAGGACAAAACATGTATTTCACATGGATTTTGGAATAATATTAAAATATTATTCCCAAGGACTTAAGCCCCTAGGCTCAACACTTAGCCTCTCTTTCCAACCTTCCATACCCCAATCCCTTACTCACTCTGTGGAAGCTTAGTCCCCCATCACTCATTCATCATGGTCGGTCTGCACGCAATGGTGTTTATATTTTTATTAATGTTCTGCATGATTACATATACAAAAGTAGACTCCCAGCCTTAACACTTAGGCTCTCCAGCCTAATAACACATAAGCCCACCATCTTATATAAACTTGGCTCACCAGCCTATAAAACATAATTACAATTCATAATTCAAGCTTTATACTTCATAGACATGATTTACAATAGGGCTCGGCCTTGGGGACACTACAATCCCCTCGCCTTATTTTTGCACTATCCTCAGTGCAACTTTACACTGCATCTGCAAGCTTTTCAAAATTTTCAAAAAGATGCGGGTACTTTGCCTGCATAACGTCTTCATGCTCCCATGTTGCGTCCTCATGAATGTACCAGGTCCACTGGACCTTTACAATCCCTATAGCTCGATTCCAGAGCTGTTTGTTTTTCCTGTCCAATATGCGCACAGGATGCACTTGCAGGACACCTTCTTGTTCCACCTGAATCACATTCCAATCGATAACATGATTAGCATCTTGTATATATTTCTTAAGAAATGAAACATGAAACACATTATGTACAATCATAGATGTAGGTAATGCAAGCATATATGCAATTGGCCCAATCCCTTCCAGGATTTCAAATGGCCCACAAAATCTGGCTGCCAACTTGGTGCAACTTCCCAGCTTCAGGGAACTCTTGTTAGCTTTCACTTTCAGGAAAACATGATCATCCACTTTGAACTCTCTTTGGGTTCTGTTCTTATCAGCATAACTTTTTTGCCTGTCCTGGGTAGCTTTCAAATTCTTCTTAATTTTTATCATTTGGTCCTCCATCTCCTTGAGCAACTCTGTCCCAACTACTGCTCTATCAACTGGATTATCCCAGCTCACTGGAGTATTGTATTTTCTTCCATAAAGTGCTTCAAACGGGCTCATCTTCAACGATGCATGATACCCATTGTTGTAGGTGAATTCTACCAAGTTCAGGTAGTCTTCCCATCTTGATGGTTTGTCCATCACATACATTCTCAGTATGTCTTCTATTACTCTGTTCACCCTCTCTGTCTGTCCATCAGACTCAGGATGATAAGTTGTACTAAAGTTCATATTCGTTCCGAATCCTTTGAACAATCCTTTCCAGGAATTTGAGGTGAATTTTGGGTCTTTGTCAGACACAATCATTTTAGGAATTCTGTGCAATTGTGCCACTTCCTTCACGAAAATATCAGCAACATCTGCTGCCTTGTGAGTAGTTTTCAGTGGAATAAAATGGGCAAATTTTGTAAGCTTTTCCACTACCACCATGATCGAATCATGCAGCTTGGTTGTTCTGGGAAATCCTGTAATAAAATCCATTGTCACCACTTCCCACTTCCACTCAGGAATGGGTAAAGGTTGCAACAACCCTCATGGGTGCCTATGCTCAGCTTTAACTTTATGGCACTCCATACGTCTGGTGATGTATTCAGCGATCTCTCTCTTCATACCTGGCCAAAAGTAATGGCTCTTGACCGCTGCTACTATTTTCTGATATCCAGGGTGCCCTGCAAAAGGCACATTATGCATCTCCTGCAAAATCATGTGTTTCAAGCACTGGACATTGGGTACAAAAATTATGTTCTTGTACAACAGTATTCCATTAGTTTCCAATTTATAAATTTCCATCTTCTGTGGCATCTTGCCCTGCTGTAGCTTGGCTACCAATTCTCTGTACTGTAGATCTACATTTGCAGCCTCCAAAATTCTGCTTTTAATATCATTCTGGTACATGCTAATGGATGTAGCATGTAATTCATGCACCCTCCAGAATTCTTCTTTTAATATCAGTCCGATACATGATAATGGTTGTAGCATGTAATTCATGCACCCTCCTGTTGAGTGCATTAGCCACTTTATTCTCCTTTCCTTTGATATTCTTGATCTCAAAGTCGTACTCACATAGAAATTCCAGCCACCTACTTTGTCTAGCATTTAAGGTTGGCTGATCAAACAAATATTTCAGATAGTTATGGTCTGTCCTAAGTTCAAACCTCCTTCCCATGAGGTAATGCCTTTATTTCATCAGAGCGTGAATGATTGCTGGCAACTCCAAATCATGAGTGGCATAATTATTTTCATGCTCTTTCAGCCTTCTGGACTCATAACAAACTACAAATCCATTATGACTGGGAACTCCTCCCAACCCTTCTTTACACGCATCTGTGCACACCACAAAATCCACATTTGGATCTCCAATCCTCAATATTGGAGCACTGGTTAACAACTTCTTCAATCGCTGGAAACTTTTCTCACACTCTTTAGTCCACTGAAACTTTTCCTCCTTCCTTTTCAAGGAAGTGATAGGGTGAGCTATCTTTGAGAACCCTGCGATAAACCTTCTCTAGTAGTCCGCTAGACCCATAAAGGATCTAACTTCCACCACATTCCTTGGCACTGACCATTCTCTGATGGCCTCAACCTTCTCATGATCCATGACGATCCCTTCTTCTGAAACAATGTGCCCCAAGTAATGTATCTACCTTTGATAAAACGAGCATTTGCTCAACTTGGCATACAATTGGTGTTCTCTCAACACTTGTAGCACCATCCTCAGGTTTTGTTCATGCTCTTCCTCTGACTTAGAATACACCAAAATGTCATCCAAGAAGACTATGACAAACTTGTCTAGATAGTCCCTGAATACACCATTCATCAAGCACATAAAAACAACAGGTGTGTTCGACAGCCCAAACGGTACAACTGTGAACTCGTAATGACCATACCTTGTTCTAAAGGCGGTCTTGCTAATGTCTTCATCCTTTATTCTTACTTGGTTATATCCCGATCTAATATCTATCTTCGAAAATATTTTTCCACCTTTCAACTGATCGAAAAGATCGTTGATCCTCGGCAGAGGATACTTGTTCTTGACAGTTACTTTGTTCAACTGTCTGAAATCAATGCACAACCTCAATGTCCCATCCTTATTCTTCATGAACAGGACCGGGGCACCCCAAGGTGACACACTTGGGTGTATATACCCCTTCTTCAAAATTTCTTCAAGCTGCAGCTGCAACTCTTTCAGTTCTGGCGCACTCATCCTGTACGGAGCCTTTGACACTGGAGCTACTCTAGGCATCAAGTTTACATAGAAATCGATACCCCTTTTCGTAGGTAGTCCAGGTACTTCCTGGAATACGTCTTCAAACTCTTTAAGTACCTCATGATCCTCAATACTTGACAACTTATCCTTAGGCATTTCCCCCACATGGGCTATAAATAATTGACATCCTTTTCTGTAGCACTTCTTCAGTTGCATTGCTGAGATTTCTCTAACAGTAAAAACTCTAGGAATTCCTTGGATGACTCTCTGATTCCCTTCCTCATATAAGAAAGTGAAGGCCTTGTTCTGACAGTCCAAGATGGCATGGTGCTCGTCCAACCAGTTCATCCCAATTAGACAGTCATAAGAGCCTAACAACATAATATTAAATTCAACCTTCATGCTCAATCCCTTCATGTCCATTAGACATGACTTAACCAAATCAATGACTTTCCTCTTGGTTCCTGTAGCCAACTGCACTAACCAAGACTTTTCATGTTTTCTTCTTGATAAAAGAAAACTTTCCACCACTCCTCGATCTTCTTTTCCTCTCAGGGGTCCTGCGACTCTTTGTCTTGCTTGTGTCACTATCCTTTTCCAATTTCCTTTCTATTCTTTCCAGGCTCTTCAACATCTTTAAGTTGAATTCACCCTGCCGATCCCTGACCCTCATGAGATTTTGACTATCAACTCGGTGAGCCTGGGCATCTTTCTACAATCTTTCAATGATTTTCATCACATGCCCTTCCTTATCCAATTCTCTTCTGTGCCCATAGGAGTTCAATCCTCTGACTCCCAAGTTGACATCCCTTCCTTCTCTTTCGTTCTCTGAATTGGAGGCAATCCACACCTCTTCCATTTCTATACTCGACGTCGATTCACGGTTATCCTGACACTCGTTGAACTCTGCATACACAACGTGCAGTCAACCAAAGTTTTTCAGGCCTTAAACCCTTAATAAAACTACAACATTCATAAACCAACACGAATAAGAAAATGTTTCAATTCCATGAATTTTCTAAGCTCTGTTTGGCTCTGTAATTTTCGATGATAGCCCCCATTTTCTTAGTCCCCAACCCATGCTTCCACGGGCCATGATCAAACACTAAACTTCTAGGTGCTACAAGGCTCTCCAAACAAAACTTCGGGTTTCAATATTTTTGGGCTTCGGGGTTTCGGGTTTCGGGGTTTTGGTTCGGAGGTTCTCGCGCTCGCTTCCCTCTCCAACTCCCGACTTCCAAAAATTCAATTTCCTTACCCTCAGGGCCCACAGCACAGCTATTGCCCACCAAGGTAGTGACACATGGTGTCCTTAAGAAGGTCCACCTCACTCCCAATGATGTCATGGGCCCCCACTACTTTCACTTTTCATTTCAGAGTTTCGGGCATAAGGAGTTCGTGCATCCACACATCTCAAACTTTCATTTGCCGAAATTATGAAATTACGGTCTATCATCTACTTGATCCAACGGTCCTGATTCCCCACAATATGATGACTCATATCTCATCGACATTTTGCGTATCAGGATTTTGTATGTCACGAGGTCGAATAATTTTCCACCTTCGTCCTCCCTATTCCTGAAATGTCAATTTCTTCCTGGACAATTAACGGTCCAGATTTCTCTTAGATCGACGGTTGTGACCCAATCGTGAATTCGCGTTTCGTGAATTCTCACGAACTCACCCTTAGACCATTTCAAGTCACCAGTCAATGAAAGGCTGATCTCTCTCCATGTGTCCTTTCCAATGGACGGTCCTAACGAATTCGATATTTTGCGTATCACAATTTCCACACTCCTGTGCAACTCCAAAGGGTTTTAAATATTCTGCATGTTCTCCAAATTTGATGGTCATGAGGGTTCTCCTTTCCTCCCGAACAGATTCTATGGATCCAACACTTTTGGTGTGGAGTTCTCTCTCTCCCTGTGTCCATATACCACAATGACTGTAGTTTTATAATACCGCTACACCTCCTGAGATTTGTAACATGGTCATGTAGTCCGTTGACACTCAGAAACATTCTGAGGTCTGCAATTAGTCCTCCAGACACAATTTCTTCTCAAAACCCCGGTCCAAAGACCACTTATCCGACCCATCCAGGATCAACGTTGAAACTAGGCTCTGATACCATACTGTAACGTCCTCGGTCGTCATCCCACTAGCCGGGAAAACGCTACTGTGTGGAACAACATCATTCTCATACTTAATTAATAGCATGCATTTAAATCATATTAAACACATTTAACTCAGAGTAAGCACAAGATTACTGCTAACATAAATAATCCCTGGCATTAACAATAATTCATATGCACAACATAATACATGATACATATAAGCATCAAAGGCATGCAAAACATAATATTAAGCATAAGTTGATACTTATCTTTGAAACCATGGTAATTCCACCAACCACGTGTAGGCCTTCCACGAACCTCCCAACTTTAGACCACGCTGCACATCATGCTCAGCAGTGGGTCACCCCCAAGCTGGGACTAAGCTCCACCCAAGGCAAGGAATCCTAGTTTAGGCTGAGGTTACAGGGAAAACTGCATAGAATAACCGGAAGGATTCTTCCCAATATGACTTCTTACGCCCACTACTCACGGACTCTCATTCTCCACATGCATGTTCCACCCGGGAGTATACACCTTCACAACCACAGTCCTTCAGTGCTTCACCTCCCTCTCTGGGTCTTGGCAATAGGCTGGATCAGGAATTCTTAGAGCTCCGTAGCTGGTGTTGGAATCTCTCTGGAAGAATACCACTTCCCAGTAGACTCCTTCACCTGGAAATAGCTTCTCACAGGCCTAATAGACCGCCTCTTCAACTAGGGGCCTTAAAACCCAGTTCTTCAGCCCCTTCCAACTCAATTCCCGCATGGTGAGGATAACCACAACAACAATAGAAATTCGGTTAACTCATGGTGACAGAAGCAACAGGAATTTGGGTATGGACATCCAAAAACGAAAATAGTCCACACTAATACACAACACGGTTCAGACATTTACAGGGTGCTCAAACTTCACAGGAGACACGGCTCGGTCCGTGAGTTTGCCACTAGTTTCAGGGTGCATGACAAGGAATTAATGTAGAGGTCAATCGCATAGCTAAACATAATTCATGAAGGATGGGGAATGGAAAAGCGACTCAGGTGGAGAATGGAAGAATGCAAGAGAAAACAATTTTCCCGTGAGGGTTTCCTTCACGGTGTGTGGGTAAGAAAATGCAGACGCAGAGGCAAATAGGGTTCAGACAGGCATCTCCGTGAACCCAAGAGAAGGATGACAGAATGACCGAACGCCCCCCCCCCCCCACGGCTGACTTCTACATTTTTTTAACTGCATGTGCCTGGGTCGACACATGTCACCCACAAAGCTGCATGCACTCCATCAGCATGCGTTTCTCTCCAGGAACTTAGGACAAAACATATATTTCACATGGCTTTTGGAATAATATTAAAATATTACTCCCAAGGACTTAAACCCCTAGGCTCAATACTTAGCCTCTCTTTCCAACCTTCCAGCCCCCAATCCCTTACCCACTCTATGGAAGCTTAGTCCCCTATCACTCATTCATCGTGGTCGGTCTACACGCAATGATGTTTATATTTTTATTAATGTTCTGCATGATTACATATACAAAAGCAGGCTCCTGGCCTTAACACTTAGGCTCTTCGGCCTAATAACACATAATCCCACCAGCTTATATAAACTTGGCTCACCAGCCTATAAACATAATTACAATTCATAATGCAAGCTTTATACTTCATAGACATGATTTACAACAGGGCTCGTCCTTGGGGACATTACAAAACATTAATAAAAATATAAACACCGCTGCACGCAGACCGGCCACGATGAATGAGTGATGGGGGACTAAGCTTCCACAGAGTGGGTAAGGGATTGGGGGCTGGAAGGTTGGAAAGAGAGGCTAATAGTTTAGCCTAGGGGCTTAAGTCACTTCTGGTCACTTATGTTATATCCTAGTCTAGGCTGATGTTACAGGGAAAACAACACAGAATAACCGGAAGGATTCTTCCCAGGATGCCTTCTTACGCCCACTACTCACGGACTCTCATTCCCCACATGCCTGTTCCACCCAGGAGTATACACCTTCACAAGCACAGTCCTTTGGTGCTTCACCTCCCTCTCTGGGTCTCAACAACAGGTTGGATCAGGAAGTCTTAGAGATCCGTAGTTGGTGTTGGACTCTCTCTGGAAGAATACCACTTCCCAACAGACTACTTCACCTGGAAATAGCTTCTCACAGGCTTGATAGACTGCCTCTTCAACTAGGGGCCTTAAAACCCGGTTCTTTAGCCCCTTCTGACTCAATTCCCACATGGTGAGGATAACCACAACAAAAATAACAATTCGGTTAACTCACGGTGACAGAAGCAACAGGAATTTGGGTATGGACATCCAAAAACGGAAACAGTCCACACTAAGACACAACACAGTTCATACATTTACAAGGTGTTCGGACTTCATAGGAGACACGGCTCGGTCTGCAATTTTTCCACTAGTTTCAGGGTTCGTCATAAGGAATCAACGCAGAGGTCGATCGCAGAGATAAACATAATTCACGAAGGATGGGGAATGGAAAAGCGACTCAGGTGGACAATGGAATAATTCAAGAGAAAACAATTTTCCCTTGAGGGTTTTCCTCATGGTGTGTGGGTAAGAAAATGCAGACATAGAGGAAAAATGGGTTCAGACGGGCATACCCGTGAACCCAGGCGGAGGATGACAAAATGACCGAACGACCCCCCCCCTCCCCCCACTGATAATTTTTGTAGTTTTCTAACTGCATGTGTCTGGGTCGACACATGTCACCCATGAAGCTGCATGCACTCCATCGGCATGCGTTCCTCTCCAGGAACTTAGGACAAAACATATATTTCACATGGCTTTTGGAATAATATTAAAATATTACTCCCAAGGACTTAAGCCCCTAGGCTAAACTATTAGCCTCTCTTTCCAACCTTCCAGCCCCCAATCCCTTACCCACTCTGTGGAAGCTTAGTCCCCCATCACTCATTCATCGTGGTTGGTCTGCGTGCAGCGGTGTTTATATTTTTATTAATGTTTTGTAATGTCCCCAAGGCCGAGCCCTGTCGTAAATCATGTCTATGAAGTATAAAGCTTGCAATATGAATTGTAATTATGTTTATAGGCTGGTGAGCCAAGTTTATATAAGCTGGTGGGATTATTTGTTATTAGGCCGAAGAGCCTAAGTGTTAAGGCCAGGAGCTTGCTTTTGTATATGTAATCATGCAAAACATTAATAAAAATATAAACATCGTTTCTTGTAGACCGACCACGATGAATGAGTGATGGGGGACTAAGCTTCCACAAAGTGGGTAAGGGATTGGGGGCTGGAAGGTTGGAAAGAGAGGCTAAGTGTTGAGCCTAGGGGCTTAAGTCCTTGGGAATGATATTTTAATATTATTCCAAAAGCCATGTGAAATATATGTTTTGTCCTAAGTTCCTGGAGAGAAACGCATGCTGATGGAGTGCATGTAGCTTCGTGGGTGACATGTGTCGACCTAGGCACATGCAGTTAAAAAAATGTAGAAGTCAGCCGTGGGGGGGGGGGTCGTTCGGTCATTCTGTCATCCTTCTCCTGGGTTCACGGAGATTCCTGTCTGAACCCTATTTGCCTCTGCGTCTGCATTTTCTTACCCACGCACCGTGAAGGAAACCCTCACGGGAAAATTGTTTTCTCTTGCATTCTTCCATTCTCCACCTGAGTCGCTTTGCCATTCCCCATCCTTCATGAATTATGTTTAGCTATGCGATCGACCTCTGCATTAATTCCTTGTCATGCACCCTGAAACTAGTGGCAAACTCACGGACCGAGTCATGTCTCCTGTGAAGTTTGAGCACCCTGTAAATGTCTGAACCGTGCTGTGTCTTAGTGTGGACTATTTTCGTTTTTGGATGTCCATACCCAAATTCCTGTTGCTTATGTCACCATGAGTTAACCGAATTTATATTGTTGTTGTGGTTATCCTCACCGTGTGGGAATTGAGTTGGAAGGGGCTGAAGAACTGGGTTTTAAGGCCCCTAGTTGAAGAGGCAGTCTATTAGGCCTATGAGAAGCTATTTCCAGGTGAAGGAGTCTGCTGGGAAGTGGTATTCTTCCACAGAGATTCCAACACCAACTACGGAGCTCTAAGACTTCCTGATCCAGCCTATTGCCAAGACCTAGAGAGGGAGGTGAAGCACTGAAGGACTGTGGTTGTGAAGGTGTATACTCCTAGGTGGAACAGGCATGTGGGGAATGAGAGTCCGTGAGTAGTGGGCGTAAGAAGGCATCCTTGGAAGAATCCTTCCGGTTATTCTGTGTTGTTTTCCCTGTAACATCAGCCTAGACTGGATATAACAGAAGTGACCACCAAGTTTGGTGGATTTTGTTTTGGTGGGGAGTTTGGATATAACGGAATGACGCCAAATTTGGCAAAAAGGGGGTTGGCCACTGGCCAACCCTTTTTTAATTTGAAATTTTGGTTTTCTGGCCCTCTTTGGGTATTTTCCCGCTGCCATGTGGAAACCCATGACTGGGCCACATGGTGGCCATCCATTGGCCCACTTGTTTGCCAAGCTGCTGACTGTACCTACCACTTGTCATGCTGTCAATAAGCCACGTGGAGTATCTTGGATGGTTCCACATGGCATCACCTAGGGGTGCCATGTGTCATAATTCATTGGCCCATTTGGCGGCCCCAAAGTGTCGAATCAGCATGCCACATGGCACATTGTCATTGGGCCACATCATTATGCTGACGTCACTGCCACTATGATTTCCACATCACCTTCCACGTCTTGTTAGGATGCCACGTCACCTTCCATGTGGATGTACGAATGCCACGAGTTTTCCACATCTTGTACGGTTTTCCACGTGGCTATACATACTGTCACATGGCACTTTCTCATTGGTCCACATGTCGACTTGAAAATGCCAAAAATGGATGACATGTGG
>ML814298.1:0-17908 GCA_009831015.1 Picea engelmannii | reverse complement strand
AGTAGTTTTTTGGCAAAGAAGGGATATGAGTTGGCCAGATGCCAGGTAAGCATGTGTGGTGCAATTTAGGGTTATAACACAAGGAAAAATATAACAACCCTGAAAACAATTAATCATTAAATGAAAGGGGGATAAAAATGCAAGCTTAAACTAGGGTTTAGATAACAAATTCATGTTGAAATGAAATATGACACATGACAACCCTACGATATTCAAGACATCAAGCCCTAAAGCGCTGCAAATGATGACATAAATGTAATAAAGATGTCAAAATGTATTCCAAGGGTTAATTGCGAGGCATGGAAATGACAAGGCAAGGCATACCATACCATACCATATCATACCATACCATGCCAAGGATACCATATCATACCATACCATACCATACCATGGCATGGAAAGGGAAGGCATACCATACCATACCATACCATGGCATGGAAAGGAAAGAAATACCATACCATACCTCTTCATATCATACCAAGGCAACTAAAACCATACCATACCATACCATGGATTGGAAAGGAAAGGCAAGGAAATGCATACCATACCATACCATACTGATGCAGGAGCATCGCAAGCAACCAACAACCAAGTGAGCGTGAAAGCAGAAGCCAGCTGGGAAAAACACAACAGACATTTTCCATGTTTTGAAATGTTTTTGAAAGATTAAGAAGTGGATATTAATGTAGTAGCTAAAAGTGTACTTGCATTTATATCGGACTGTTGTAACCAGATCATGAGTGATTTTCTCTCATTTGTCAATGTAAAAGCATTTAAGCCCAATTAATGAAAGTAGGTAAATTTGAATTATAGATTAGATAGTTTAGAAGAGCAAGAGGGAAAATAGATATATACACCCTCGTCTTTGTATTATGGTATTCAATTAGAACATTAGCATAGAGCTGTAGTAGAGAGTTGGAGAGAAAGACCCATGTACAGGAGCTTGAATTAATATATGAAGCTTTGACTCATATTTCATGGTGTTATGATGCTTGCTGTTATACATGGTGAATGGTATGCTTATGATTGTTTATTCTCTCTGTTATGCATTTTTTATGAGGCTATTCTATGTATGTATGATTTCATGCTGAATGTTTGAAGTATGAGAGAGAAAGAGAATGAGTTTCAATTGTTTCTCTTCCTGAGAGAAGTTCCTGCAAGGAGTGCAGTGAAACGTCTCGCAAGGTGTGCGTTGACAAGGGTTCTGAGTTTTATCTCAGAAAGCTCAGGAGGAATACCGTTGTTCTCATTCCAGCAGAAGTGTAGGTGAAACATAGAAGCCATGCAAGGTGTGTGCAGGTTAGTCGAGACCTTAGAACTTATCAACTAAGGTTGAAAGGTTGAAGGACTGTTGTTGCAGAAAGTGCACAAAGTCAAAAGATCAAATACCCAAGAGTATTTGAAAGATTGCCGCAAGGAGTGAGTGCAGGAATCCTTTTTGAGACTCGAATTTACAAGTTAAAGCTCAGGAGGGATAACACCTTTGAACACTTCAAAGGAGGACGAATATTGAAATACTTCAAAGGGAGACGAGGAAGTGAAATTATCACGTAGACGGTTAAGTGTCGGGGGAAGAACATTGTCTTGTTTTAGAGAGATTCTTGAGGAAGAATTCAAATGGTCATAATTCTCCATAGATAATTCACGAAGTTGCGAGGACCGTAGGATCCAGAGGAGTTGCACAATGGATAAGGGTTGGATGAACCCATTTCGTTGGTGTCAAGGATCAATGAGGGTCATCGATCATGGTCAGTTTGGGTCATCGGATCATTTCGCGAACTCGAGGTTCGTGATTTTGGAGGTGGAAGACCGAACTCCTAGAGTCACAAAGTCCCATGTTGCGAGAAGGGAGGAAGAAATATAGACCGTTGGATCCAAGCCGCGGGAGAACCGTCAGATCTGAATCTTCGCGGGGTATCACATATCGTGAGTTCGGAGGATAGAAAAAATTATTTGGTTGCGCGAACTTCTGAGTAAGAAAGGAGCAGGAACAACCGTTGGATCCAAGGAACAGGAGAACCATTGGAGTAGAACCCCACAGAGTTATTGCGTATCAGAGAATTGGTGGTTGAAAGAGGTTCTTTTCAACGTGCAAGATCGTGAAGTGACGAGAGCCGAGGCTCATGTGAATGCGTGATACATACGTCAAGTGGGGGCCGCAAGGTTGACAGGTGGTGGGAACAACTAACCCCCAGAGAAAGGCGTAAGTGGTGACAGGTGGCATGTACTCGTCGCATTAAAGGATTCAACTCACAGTTGACCCATCGCCTCTTAGGTTTTCGCAAAGGAAGAGCACATAGGCTCAACGCTCCAACTCGTGAGATTTTGAGTTGCGAGAAGTGCGAAAAGGAAATCAACCATCACCTCTCAGGGTTTCGCAAAGGGAGAGTGCCAAAGTTCAACACTCCAAATCGTGAGGTCACTAGTTGCGAAGAGGCGTTAGTACTTAGCCCTAGCCGATGATTATGCATGGAGGGAGTTGTCAAGGAAGGAGCCATACCCCATCGCATCTCGGGTATCGACGTTTGGTGAAGAAAAGTTGAGGGTCTTCGACTTGCGAACACGTGAGTTGTGAAAGATGCTTGCGCTAAGACAAGGTCGTGGTCGCTGGAGAAGGAAAAGCTCACACCTAGTGTCAATTTACATAGGGAGAGTTTTTACAAAGGATATGTGGATTCATTGGAGGTTCCAGAGGAAATCAAAGGATCCACTTCGTCTCAAGGGAATTCTAGAACGATCCTGTGCGGATCTTCGCCTGAGGGTCGAGGTCTACACCATTTGGTATCATAGCCCAGAACAAGTTCTTTGCTTTCTATAGAAAAGAAAAGAGGAGAAATTTTACAGCCATGCTGCCGAGGAGAAGAGACAGACCGATGCCCGATCCAGCAGTGGAGAGAGAAATGCACGAACTACGTGCTAGGATTGATGCCATGGAGGCAACACAAAGGCACATAGTTAATGCTGGGGATATCAGCGAAGCTGAAAGTGAAAATGAAGTTGGACATGAAGGAGAAGAAGTTGCAGTCGAAGATGCTATGGAGGAACACCTATTCAGGGCTTTTGCAAGGATAGGTTCCAGAGAAAAGATGGAGATTCCCATGTATGAGGGAAACCTGTATGTTGAAGAGATTCTATATTCGATTAGAGCTCTGGATAAATACTTCGACTATGAGGTTGTTGAGGAAGACAAGAAGGTAAAACATGTCGTTACTAGACTTAAAGGGCATGCAACACTATGGTGGGATGAACTGCAGGCTGACAGACGCTGCAAAGGCAAGATGAAAATCAAAAGCTAGGATAGAATGGTTGCAAAGATGAAATCCAAATTCATACCCAAGGATTATCAAATCACTCTGTTTCGGAGGATGCAGAATTTGAGACAGAAGCTGATGTCATTGAAAGAATACACAAAAGAGTTCTACAAGATAAACATCAGAGTAGGTCATCGGGAAAGTGATGATGAAAAAGTTTCCAGGTACATGAATGGTTTGTGATATGACATTCAAGATGAGATGAGCATGATGACCCTTTGGACTGTAGAAGATTCTTATCAGATGGCTTTGAAAGATGAAGAGAATCTGAGCTGGAAGCAAGGTCTAAGAGGCCGAGGTAGAAGTCAAGCCAAAGGAAAAACAATGGCCCAAGACAGGACTCAGAAGCTTAAATAAGAGGGGAAGAAACCTGAAACTCAACCTGAGAGAGGGGGAAGCCCACAGGGAAGACAGTATGCAGATAGAAATAATTTTGCTCAAGCTAGAGGAAAAGGAAGAGGCAGAGGCGGTGAAGTAAAATGCTTTGTCTGTGGAAAGATCGAACATAAATCCTATGAGTGTCCAACTAAGAAGAAAGTTGGTGGTGAAACTCAAATTACCGAAGCTCAAGGAAGGAATGTTGAGGTAGAAGATGCTAAGGGTAGAAGATCCTTGATGATGAGGAAAGTTCTCTTGAAGCTAGAGAAAGAGGCAGAGAACCTAGCCCAAAGAAACAATATGTTTCAGACTGCTTGCAAAACTAAAGACATAGTATGCAAATTCATAGTGGACAATGGTAGCACAGACAATCTCGTATCTACAGAGATGGTAGAAAAGCTAGAGATAGAGACTGTTGTACATCCAAGCCCATACAGATTTTTGGGGCTACAAAAAGGACATCAGGTAAATGTCACTAAACAATGTTTAGTTGAATTTAAAATAGGAGGATATAAGGATGAAATATTATGTAATATCATTCCTATGAATGTTTTTCATCTATTGCTGGGTAGACCGTGGCAATATGACAGAAATGTGATTCATGATGGGAGAAAGAACACATACACCCTGGAGAAGAATGGGAGGATGCACATGTTGTTGTCGATTAAGGATAAAGAAGTGAAACCAGAGGTGAACAACACTGTACTTCTCATGAGTGGGAAGGAAATTCTTAAGGAGGTTAAGAAGAAGGAAGACACACAATTTATTGTGGTTAGGAATCCTAATTTTTTTTTAACCAGTACAAGAGTGGATGATTTACCAGAGGAAATCCAGGAGTTGTTGGAAGAGTTTGCTGGTATAGTAGTGGACGAACTACCTTGTTCGTTGCCACCTATCAGAAGTATAATTCATCACATTGATCTTATACCTGGAGCCAGTTTACCAAACAAATCCATGTACAGGTTGACGCCACGGAAAAATGAGGAAGTCAAGAGACAAGTCCAAGACTTAATGGACAAAGGATTGATTCGGGAGAGCTTGAGTCCATGCGATGTTCCGACAGTGCTCAGCCCAAAGAAAGATGAAGGCTGGAGGATGTGTACAGAATCAAGGGCGATCAATAAAATTACAATCAGATACCGTTTTCCATTACCAAGGATGGATGATTTGATGGATTGAGTTGTTCCTGAGTCTGTACTTAAGGCTTAAAAGTACAGTGTCAAGGCATCCGAAAGTGGGTAAAAGATGGAGAAGAGGGTAACGTCAACCTTCAGTAAAGGAAACTAGGGAATATTTCTACGTTGGCGTTTTCTAGCTTCCAATTGTTCCTGGATAGTTATATCTTGTTCAATGGCCACCCATGAACGTTCAAGATCGACCCGGTTAGTAGCATTTTTAAGAATTGTGTCGAAAAGGTTTAAAGAAATGTGTGTTTGGTCCGATAGTCCAGGTTCGATATTAGGATGTGTTGGTACAGGGACAGTCATGGAGGAACAATACAAGTAGGAAATACTTTAAAGAGATATTAAGTGTTGTCTCGATTTGGTCGAATAAGAGAGAATTTACGGTTTTAGGAATAAAATAGGGATGCAAATCAAAGGCTCTTTCCTGTAACTGTATTATATTTTAATAAAAGGTGTGAGGTGGGAGAAAAACATTTAGCTGTCTATAGTGTAAGGCTTCTAACAGGGGAGAATCTCACAAATAAACAGAAGAGGAAAATGTAAGGAAATAACCGATGTAGCAGAGAATATATGTAGAATTCTGAAAATGCAGATTGGTCTTACACCCACTAATAGCTGGTGCAGAGGAAAGACAATAAACAATTACAAAAAACCAAAATTCATTCGCTATAGTAGTGTTTGTACTAAAGTATAACGAAGCACATCAATTATGAATATGAAATGAAATGAAATATGAAATACAAAGAAACAAACTTGTAACACAGTCGTGACGGAATTGAGAATCTTCAGATTTTCTTGTATTAACTTCTCAAATGTAAAAAACTCTGTTACAATCGACACAAAAGGTCCAACATTGTTTTTTTCTTTCTGTGGTATATTTATACAATTTTACAAGTAAGATAGAATCTCAATAGTCACAAAATTTCGGTTATGACAGAGAAGAGAGGAATCGCTCCATTTCTCCCACTCTGTCTTCACCTGGTGCCAGATGTTTGTCGTTGCGTGAGATCGGTATAGACGATACATCTTTCCACCAGCTGAGATATTAGCCGCGATGGTTCTACTTGACAGTTGGATTCGAAGAAGTAACATTCTCGAGATAACTGTTGCAGCCTGTCTTCCATCTGTCCATCGATGATGTCTATGGCACATAGTTGTGCGCTGGGTTTGATCATGCACTTATCAACTTGGACTATGTCCACCATAGTCATCTGAGAGATAGCGACTGAATCTCTTTCTTCCTTTTCCTTCAGATCAAGTGAGATCTATTCCACATTCATTTGCATCAACGCCTCAGCACTGCCTCCACTGTCAATTCCCAGCAGCTCACTGTCTATAGAATTAAAGGCCTCCTCTAAGGAATTGGTTATCTTTTGGGCTTGTTGCTTGCCTTCGGCGATGTTATGCTCCCATTCCTCTAACATAATTTTTCCTTGGGTCTGCTCTGAAATGGTGAACCTGGGAGTACCCACCAAAACCGTATTGTTCGTGGCTATTATCGCATCCTAGAAGGCGACTCGAGCTGCTCCTGCATCCCTTTCTCTTGCCGATAAGTTCTCGCAAACTTGCTTGACCAGCAGAGAGTTTTCCCGGATCGCTCCCACCTTGGCGAGAAAATTCTGTTGTGCCGAAGAGATTATAGTCTGAATCTCGATCGCCTAGGATTTGAACATCCTGATGTCTATCATTCTGTTCTTGGTGATCTCCACCCTATCCTGCAGCTGCTCGATCAAATTCCTTTGCTGGCTCGCTTGCATCCGACCATCTTGGATCACCAGTTGTTCTTGCTCAAGCTTAGTTTTGAGCATCTCTATTTCATTTTTATCAGCCAATCTGGCCTGCTCCATTCCCACGCTCGCCTGATCTTTAGCATTCTCTACTGCTCTGGCCAATCTGGCTTCAAGGGTCTTAATTAGGCGGTTTTTTCTTTTAAGTTGGTTTTTTAGGAGCCCGACTGAGAATTGATTCACCGAGGCATACGCTCCTAGTGTTCCTACTATTTCAGTGGCGAATTGCTCATTCTCTTTATCCTTTCCATCGGTCATAACTTTATACTTCTTGGCAGTCGACTCTCCTTCCTGGTAGAATTCTCTTTTCACTACTGCTTTTCTCTTTTTATCAAAGAAAACCTCGTTCGGAGGGAGTTCTTCTACTCTTATGGGCCTCATCTCTTCGTTGAAAATCCATCCTTCATTGATATTTCCCTGTGTCGACTGCAAGGGGGTGACTGATGTGATGGGTTCTCCGATCTGCTTCGTAGATTTTCCTGGAGTATCTATCTCTATTTCTGGATTTTACTTCTTTGGCAGTTCTGGAGTCTTTATCTTTGTCTCCGGATTCTGCTTCTTTGGCGGTTCTGGAGTCTTTATCTCTGTCTACGGATTCTTCGTTTGTTCCCCCTTGCCCTGGTGTTTTCCCTGGTGGGGAGTTTCATCCTGAGAACCTTTGGCATCCTTCTGTTTTGTCTCCGAAACACCTGAACCCTCACCTCGCAACACAGCTGGAAGATAGCTACGTCGGTGTTCCTAGAACTTCAATACATCGGCTCTTTCCTCGGGTGCCAAGGATTGAATCCGAGATAGAATTTCTTCATAGGACCTCGCTCCTCGGAAAATGTCATCCAAGGGTGAATTATCATGCTCAAATCTTTTGAGCCCGCAATTAGCCAAATGATTTCTCATGATCCTCTGTGGATCGTGTTTCTTGTATTCGATGGAGACCAAATTTAGGTCTTCCAGGGCTGCAACCTCGACTTTGGCATGCCCGAAATCTAATAAAGAATAAGAATTCAAACGAATGGGAACATACGACCACACCTTCTTTGAGTACCCTTTAAGATCTTTGCTCACACCACCAATTACTATTATCCGGGCAACCTCGCGACAAGCCAGCTTGTCTACAATGAACAATGGTAGCGCATGTGGGGGAACATAGGCCCCGAAAACTCTGAAGTATGAAAATTCAGCTTCTACATACCAATCTGCGATGCTGCTCAGATTTGTTACTATGTTGTCCGAGATCCGGGGTGGTGGGTGACCAAAAATGGCGACATGCAGGGGCAGCATCACCCAGTTAAAAATTTCATATGAAAACTTTTCTGCTTTGTTTTCCCATAATTTAGCATGATATACATGTATGGGTTCATCTTCTACCGGAGTCCAACTCCATCTCATCAATGGAAATGGTGTCATAGAACAAATTGCGTCCATATTTTTATGCGGACATGAAGAATGACGACGCCTTCCCACTCTCCTTCTGCTCCCGATACTCTGTGACCCAATTGGTCAAGCTATCCGAAAGAATCTTTGCCCAATTAAAAAAACAAGATTTTGTGACCCGAAACATTAGAGGCACCCACGCAAGGAAAAAATGCGATGTGTCCTCTTTCCCATATAACCGGCATGTCATCATGGCCACATATTTATACTGCGGTTCTAACGAAGTGATTGAATAAATTCCGTGGTTATCAGCTCTGAACTTCGCGGTGCATGAAACCCAATCCTTTATCAAACTGGACATGGTTTTATAATACTGTACGCACTCCTTCTCCTTGAATTCCTCCAAGAAATCAATGCCATATGTGTAGTCAGACGTCGTGGGTAGCTTATACATGGTTTGCAGATGCTCAGGCCTAAAAGTCCCTATGGTGACTCTCTGCTCGTCCATGATAGTCCTGGTCGGTATGTCCACATGATCCAATGCCCATCGGACCATGTCATAATATGGAAGCAACCGTGGCCTGGTTGCTACTCTGTGCATTCCGGATTGGACGACTATTTTGTACTTGGTGGTTATATCATCTCTTTCATTGTCCTCGGAGTCGTCGAAATAATCCACCAATTCTGATTGTAGAATGTCTGAAACAAATGACCAGTTAGGGACCGAGTCGATACTTCGGGGTGAAGTATCAGAGACATTGTCTGAGCCTTGTCCTGAAACCTCAACATTCGCCTTTGCTGCTTTCCGCGGAGCCATGGCTGAAGCTTGCGTTTTATCTCTTCTGCGATAGAACTACGTATACATATAGAAGTCAGTTTACTCAGAAGCTATGAGCTTTGCGTGCTATGAAAATGCATTTGTTATAATGAAACACAACTCTTACATATATTTGAAAAATCGGTACCTTTCAAAACAAGCCTGTCCAATCATATTTAGAAATAAATTGTTGTCGTAAAAAATCCGATCTTATATTCATAGATTTACCCTATTTCTTCATTAATGTCATAAATTTTGGCGGTTTCAAAGTCAGTTGGCGTATGGAGTGAAAAGGTTTCCTCGTGAATCGTGCAAGCATCAAAACGCGGGATCTGTCTTGTTTTAGTTTAATTAATCCAATCTTGTTGACGTTAATCAATATCTCGCTACTCGTTATATCGGGGATTTTTATTTAACATTTTGAGTCTTTACCACTCGAGACTGCGAAGAGCGATTTTGGTAAATAAAAAGGTAATCATGATCTGAGGCTTGATTAATTTTATAATTGTTACTTTCGCCATATCGCGACTCGTAGCTTCGAAGATAAGTTTCTGGGAGATTTATATGCCGAGCTGCGAAACCGCGAGATCACGATAACATGACTTAATCAAGGGGAAGATAATCTTGGATTAAGTGATTAATTAATCACGTTATAATTACATCGTGACTTCGTGAGTCGGGGTTTAGATGCCGTAACTTTCGGAAAAGATAGTGTCGAGTGGCGAAATGCCGAGAACAACTTTTACCATGGTTAGCTTTTTGCCTTTAATCCTTGACATGGGTTATCCAAAAAGGACCTCGTGTTCTCGGCTCTCGGGGCTGTGACAATAAAAATTTGGGTTTGGAAAACACCGAGGTGGGAAACCCCGACGACGCTTAAATCATGAGTTAGGGAAAACTTTACCCTCGTTACTGTCTTGAGTGGAAATTTAAAACGACTTCACTGTTTTGTGACTCGGGACGTGTGAATTACATGAGTTATAGTATCCGACCTGCGAGATCCCGAAGTAGAACAAAAAGAGGGAAAATTCTTACGAAAGGTAGGAGTTGTTTCGAGAGTAGAATAATCGTCACTGCTCACGTGACAAAGTTTCAGAGGTCTCAATATCTCCGAGGGAAAAAGAAAACCATCTTTAGATTTCAAGCACCAAAATGAAAATTGTGATAGGCAAAAAAAAACAAAAAAAACAAGGGCGGCTCCAACATAGGCTCCAACTAGGTATCACGCCTTCCTGTGAGGCGGGAAGAACAGTAGACCACGTGCCAATATTGGGTAAATGGAGTCAAAAATTATATCAGGCGGAAAGGTTGTCGAGAAAAGAGGATAGAAGGGGGAAAAAGACTCCGTTCTTTTCCTTGAAAAGTTTTTTCAAAATCATATACTCTTTTTAAACACAGTTGTAGTCCCTTTCACAATTTTCCCTTTCCCACTACTAAATTTAGGTATGTATTAAGACAATCGAAAAAGTCCTAAGAGACTCAACAGATCTTGCGACTCTCGGCTTTCATTAAAAGAATAAGATTATATGTTTTTAATTGGGAAGACCCGTCTGAATTTGGGATGTGGATCAGGTTTTAGAAAGCATTGGTTACCAGAGTAGAGTGATATTCATGTATAATAGCCTTTTAGATATCTCAGACATTGCTTCACTTCTAGCGAGCCTGTTCAGTACCCCGGTGAAGTTATCTGGCCCCTTTTTACTGAATTTCCTTTCACCACTTTGGAATATATTTATGCATTTAAATACTGAGATGAGGGCAATCATTTCTGAATTTCCTTTCATCGTCTTTGGGACTAGGTGGGGGCAATCATTTCTGAATTTCCTTTCACCACCTGTCCTATAATTTACTTTTTTGAGTGTGAAGATGGGGGCAATCAGTTTGTATCAGGGCTGATATCTGTGTAATATTTTGCATTAGGTCTGTCAACTTACTTTGATTACTCGGTACCAACCTTCCCTTGATCTTCACAACATATTCGTTCTTAGGGAGAAAAAGGAAAATAATTTTTTAAGGGAATTCCGTTTGAGCAAGCTTTAATCCTCTGATGTCGTTGAAAAACCTAGGAAAGTTAGGATCATTCTAAATGTTTCTTCGCTTAGCAGGGGATCGAGTAGTTGTGAAGACCCACTTTCTTTCCACAATCTGTTTTGAAACTCACGAGGTTGAAATGAAAAACTTTTACCCCTTCGTAATGAAACGGAAAAATGGTGACTTGATAAAAGATGAACCCGAAGACAGAAATGATGCCAGGTGGCGACTTACTGAATGAAAATACAGAGGTCAAACAACTCGAGACTGACTCTTGTAGATAATTTCGGGAATAATTTGCTTTGACTGACTGTTTTTAGATTCAGTGAATCGTTTAAATTGTTTAAATTTTTTCAAAGATTATCAAAACAATTATGTTATCTATCAGCTCGGCTGATATTGTGGTTTGAATGGTGTTACCTCGATTTCTCTTTAACAATATTTTATAACATATCTTTTTGAGAAAGTTGATTTTTACCTTTTCCTTTCACTTTCTTTGCGCAATATGAAACTACTTTAGGTATCACCTGTTTATGCCATTATTTCTTACACCGACCTTCAGATTACTTTTCCTGCTTGTTTCATATGCAGTTGGAATCCTGTAAAAAGAAAATACAAATCTTATTCGAAATGTGTCGAAAGTTTATGAACGAAAAAGAAAATCAAAAGAAATGTATATATGTACACAATATATATATATATATATATATATATATATATATATATATATATATATATATATATTTGAATCTGGCGAATGTTATGTCATGTAATGCTTTAGATACCGCCCATTGACAGGGGCGTTGAGGACTTCTCCATCTATATTTTCCAGTAGGAAGGAACTTTTCCCTTCTGGAGCCAAGACCTTGAATGGTCCATACCAGAGGTGGTCAAATTTACTATGCTTCGCGGCTTCCTCTTTTATTGCATCCCATCTTAGCACTAAATCACCTGGAAGGAATTCCCTGTCCTTTGCCTTGAGGTCGAACAATGATTTCATATCATCTCGATACTTCTGCATATTTTCATCAACTTCAACTCTATGTTGTTGAACCTCAATCAGCTGATTAATTCTCCTAGTTACATGATTGGGTTCTTCGTTTTGATCCTGCCATAACTTCATCACTGGTAGCACTAGGTTTATAGGTAGAAAAACATCTGTCCCATAGACCATTTGAAATAGAGAAATGCCGATAGACCTTTTGGTGCTGATGCGATTTTCCCATAATGCGTATTTTAAGTGCACATGCCAAGAACTTTTATTTTGATCCAATACTTTCTTGATTATGTTCACCAGGCTCTTGTTAGATGATTCGACCAATCCGTTCCCCTGGGGGTAATACGTTGTGGAATGGTCGATAACGATGTTATACCTATGACAGAAGCTGATCATAGCCATAGATTTGAAGGCCTGGGCATTGTCGGTAACTATCTTTCGGGGACAACCGAATCTTGACAAAATATTATCTTCCAAGAAATCGATTACCACCGAGTCTGTTGCCCTTTTGGTTGGAATGGCTTCCACCCACTTGGTAAAATAATCTGTAGCTGTTAAGATCCACTTATGTTGAGCACTGGAATGGGGATTAATCTCCCCTATGAAATCTAGACCCCATTGTTGAAATGAGGCTTCAGCTTTGACCGGAACTAGAGGCAGTGCAGGGAGCTTCTGTTTACCTGCAAATAGTTGACAATGGTTGCAGGCACGCACTTTGGCATTGACGTCCGAAAAGAGTTTCAGCCAATAGTACCCAGTCCTCAAGATCTTGTAAGTTGTAGCTCTCCATGCGTGATGCCCCCCACAGACTCCCTTATGAAATTCGTCTATAGCCCGCTGAGTTTCCAATACAACTAAACAGACTAGCAGGAACCCGAGTGGATCCTTCCAGTATAGCTGACTTTCGGCTATACAATATTTAACTGCACGGAGTTTTAAAGTTCTACATTTAGACGGTGATAGTTCATTTGGTAATTTTAGGTTCAACAAGCAAAACACTATGTCTTTGTACCAGCCCGAAGATAAGAACTTCTCTTCGATCTGGTTTGGACTTGTTTCTTCATCCAGTTCATTTAGGTCTGTGTCTTTGTCACTTTCCTGCAGGTAATTGATATCAAGGGCTCTGAAATTTGACTCCGCTAAGAGTTTGTCCAGGCCTTGCCCTTTTATCAATTTGGTCGGTTTAATTTCCGGTTCGAATTCTTGGATTTTAGCAAGCCATCACCCTCTTCTTCCATCACTATCTGGCTATACCAATATATCTTTTACAGAACTGGTAGGCACGTACGCGATAATATTTGAATGTAGTACATAAGTTCTGAATGCCTTTAGCGCTTTTACCATTGCATACGCCTATTTTTCTATTATGTCATACTTCAGTTCTGCATCTTTGAGGCTCTTGCTAAAAAACACGATCGGTTGTTTGAATCCTTCTTTATCCTTTTGTAGGAGCACCGCGACGATAGTATATTCGGAGGCAAATGAGAAGATAAGAAAATCTTTCAGATAGTCCGAGCTTGCTAACACAGGTGCCTCACTTATGAATTTTTTAATATGTGCGAACGATTCTCTGGCCTCGGTTGTCCAATTTACTCCGCTGTCCTTTTTCAACATTCCTATGATCAATTTGACAATCTCAGCGAAATTGGGGATAAATCTTCGTAAAAAAATTATTGTTCCTAAGAAAGATTGAATCTCTTTTACATTTCTGGGAATACTTATATTATCTATTGCTTCAATCCTCTTAGGATCAATCCTGATCCCATCTCTAGATATGATATGGCCTAGAAGCTTACCTTCTCGCATAGAGAAATGTGATTTCTTTGGGTTCAAAGATAGACCAAACCTACGCCATTTTTCAAAAGTCTGTTTCAGATGGATCAAGTGTTCTTCATCGGTTTTAGAGAAAACCGTCAAATCGTCGAGGTAAATGACTACGAACTTGTCTCTTTCTCCTATGAAAGCGATGTCAATAGCACACTGGAATGTAGCCCCTGCATTCATCAAACCAAACCATGGTGTGGTGAAAGAAGTTTTTTCCCTGTCTGTTCATTCATGGCAATTTGGTTATAACCAGAGAACCCATCTATCATAGACATTCGGTTTTCTCCAACAACTTTTTCTAACACATGGTCCATTTTAGGCAACGAATAATTATCCTTGAGAGATGACTTATTTAAGTTTCAGAAATCCACACACAGTCTGATTTCTCCATTCTTTTTCCTGACCAGGACCAGGTTTGCCACCTAGTGTGAGTACCTTAGAGGTACTATTATTTTCGCATCTAAAAGCTTCTTAACTTCCTTTTCGATCACAGGTAACAAAATGGCGTTAATTTGCCTAAGCTTCTGCCTAAACGGTTTGACCCCAGGCTTCAAAGGTATCTTGTGATCAATTATGGAAGTGTCATACGTTCTTAGCTCATCATAAGACCAGGCGAAAACATCTTTGTACTGTCTGAGTAGGTTTTTATACTTGACTTTTACCTCGGGAGGGAGGAACTTGGATATTTTTACCACCCTGGATTCTTTTTCAGTTCCTATATCACAGTCCTCCACTTCTTCTGGTTGGGGCTGCAAAGTGGATTTCACAGGTATGTCATTCTGATCAAAAAGTCTCTCTAAAGGAATCAAGCCTTTCGGAATCTGGTTGCTCTTAAGGACCAGCATACAATGATCCACAATTTTTTCTCGGAAGGTTTCATGATATTCCCCTTCTTGCATGATCCACATCGGGTCATTTTGATTCTCTTGGTCTGCATGAGTTTCAAAGAACTCACCCACTGCTGCAAGAAATTTCTTAATTTGTTCATCATCTTCAAAGACCTGCCAGTGTAGGATATTGTCTGGTATAGAGGGTTTGTATCTGATTTCAATATGATACTTCAGTTTGAAGGTCGTGGGAGGAGAGAAGGTTGAAGCTGCCTTTGAGGATGAGAATTTTTTTTCCATGAGATCCCAAGCACAATTTTTGTATGTCCTTAGTCTGCGATGCTTGGCTTAGTACTGTCGGTTTATTTGTTTGACTATTAGATCTGCATCACCATATACCTCCAAGTTACTTATATTTAGCTTTTTGTCAGCCTCTAATCCTTATATCAATGCTTCATATTCGCATACGTTGTTAGTGAAATCTATGTCCCACTGTAGTCTATAGGAGAAAGGAACAATGGATTTACTTTTGAGAGCTACTAAAAGGACTCCCGCACCTGCCCCTTCAGAAGATAAAGCACCATAAAAATACATTTTCCAAACTCTGGTGTTACATAGATCCTCTGTCACGTGACTTGAATCTTCTTTCTTTATATCGATTTCCTCTGGACAACCATCCAAACCATCATCAAAAGACAAGATGCAATTTCCCAGATCTTGGTCTGCAACGTAAATAGAGAAGTTGTTTAGGTTTTGAGCGTCACTGACTGTATATGATAATCTTGTTTCTCTGTACAACCGAGTGAACTGACCACCGAACACAGGGATCATGGCATACGTCATGTCCAACTGTAGAGAACCCCCCAACTTGGCACCCCATGACCTAGATAACAACATGCCATACTTAGGGGGAATATCTGCGATAACCACATCCATCAGGATACTCTTAACCGGGACCTGTGCCAGGGTAACTACCAGATATTTTATCATCCCCATACATTTAACCCTTCTCAAGTCAAAAGAGTACAGATTTCCATAAAGTCTTGTGATATGGAGACCCAACTTGTCCATTATAATCTTGGGCATAACATTATGGGAAGCTCCGGAGTCTAACATACAATTATGCATCAACTGATCATACACATTCAGAGTGATATAAAAGGGAGAAATGGTGTCTTTGGCCTGTTCAAAATGGGGACCAAAGGTGATGTTAGGTTTGTCATCTTCCAAGTTTAAAACATCAGACTGGCTTTCTAGCTCAGGGACACCCATCTCTTTGGTAATTTGCTTCCGATAAATGGGGTTTTTCGCTAATTCTACCAAAGGGATTGGTATCTTAATTTTGTTTAACTCATTTTCAAAGATGAAAGTTGCACTTACCTTGTCTGCTTCTTTGGTTGAGACTTTCGAATTCTTCCTTTCCGACTTATTTGTCTGGACCACTTTGTCACTCATGGTCCTAGTTGAAGACGTAACTTTATTTACTGGTTCGGTTTCTGGTGTTTGAGTTCCAACTTTTTCCACCTCGGACTCCTGAGTGTTTACTACTTTAGTTTTGTTGTTGGGTAATAAGGTCTCATCCAAAGGAGGCTCATAAGCTTGACCTCTTTGAAGGATTTTCTTGGGTTGGGTCGTTGAGGTGGGCTTACTCTTAGATCTTAAGTTGTACTTGGGTTGAAACTCAACCATTATCATCTCAGTTTCTGGTTGAGACCCACAGAGATCAGTGTGATCACCTTCCTCATCCTCATTAGATGGTTGTGGCATGTTTAAAGATTTTTCATAGTCTTCGCGAGTCAGATATGGTTGAGTGCAGTCATCACCGAAGTTTGTAACATCATTGTCTGAATCTCTGAAGTCTTGAAAATCGTTCGGTCCTATAAAATTTTCATTCTTTAAGGGAGCTTGCATTTTTTGATCTTCATTTTTTATTTGTCTTTGTTGGTTTGGGGGGTTTGGGTTCCTCTTGAAATATTTTTTGGGGTAAGAGTCAGCCTTGGCCTATTTGAGTTCCATTCTGGATATTTTATTTGACAGTTCTTTAATCACTCTGGCCATATCGTCCACCCTATCCTCTGCAGATCTATTTGACCCTGAAGGTCCTGCTTGTTCTCTAAAGCGTTTGGTCTCTCGGTTTCCAGTCTCTAATATAGCTCTAAGCTTACTCAAAGCCAACATATTAGAATTTATTTCTACCGCATCGTCCTGCATTCGGTTTAAGGTGGCTCCCCTTCTCTCTCGCAAAAGTAGTGCAAAATCTGGCTCGAAAGCTCCGGCGAAAGTCACTTTGGCCGCGGGTTGGGATGGTTTAACCTCGGCTGGGATTTTATTGTACAGTTTGTTGAATCGCTGAATGAATTCCATGACTATTTATGAGTTCTTTTTCTTCAAAGACCCAAATTCGGTTAAATAATAAAGATGGTCTTTTCTTTCACCCCATTGTCTCAGGAAAGCATCTTCCGAAGAGTCATAAGACATGATAGATGCTGCGGGCAGGCTCTGAAACCAAGTTCAGACCTAGCCTTTGAATGTTTGGGCAGGAAGTCTCAAATATACATCCCCATGTTCGATACCAAAGATATCTGCGATTTGGTCGAAAAAATTTATATGTTCGGCCGCGGTCAGATCCCCCTCCCCGGTGAATTTCGGTAAATTTTTTATGTAATTTTCTGGAAGATCGTGTAGAGGGATGGGAAATACTAATGGAGTGTATCTGGCTGCAACTTTCATGAATACTCTGGGAGGGGGAGCAGGCCCTTGGCCTCCAGCTCCTCCTAGAGGGGATCCTCCCCCTCCTCCTCCGATAAACCCGATTTGCAAGAGACGAAATCAGGAGAATCGACGAGTGTGGGAACCGAGTGTGTAACACACTCTTCAGAATTTGGTGAAGTCAAGAAATTAAACTGAATAAAATATGGTATTTCAAAATTCGACGAACTTTCAAGAGGGCCCTTTCCTTTGTATGCTAAGGGGACGGTTGGATGAATCTCACTCCTAACTTCAGAGAAGTTTGACGTTGAATCTTTAGCGTCAAAGAGAGGACTGAGCGAAGTTGAGGGTTCGGAAGGACTCTTAGTCTTCAGTGATGGGGTTTTAAGTTTGTAAACTGCAGCGGTTGGCTTAAAAGAGCCTCTCACCTTTAGAATTTTTTCAGGATCGGTAACGGGCATAATCTGCTTATCATCTGGGTTTTTTCTGGTATTCCTTCGACCGGATGCCAGTTTATTTCTTGTGGAGTCGCCAAGTGAAAGATAAAAATCCTTAAAAGGTGTGTACTCTTTGTTCACTATCAAAGGGTAACACTTTCAACGAAAAACAAATGTTGTTTTCCCAGGGAAAAAGATTTCGTAACTTCGGTCCCTGGCAACGGCGCCAGAAAGA
>ML814297.1:52032-62305 GCA_009831015.1 Picea engelmannii | reverse complement strand
AGCTCGAAGGAATAGCACAAACTTGGTGGGACACACAATTTTATCCCATGCTTCTTCGAGTGTTATATTTCATAAATCCATTCTAAGGGTGTGATTTACTATTTAATTGGATCAATAAATGGCTTCCTCCCAATAATAAATACTTAATCCCCATACCATTTTCCATTTCCTTTGATTTGAAAATCCTTCTCTCAACAAGACCATTTTGTTGTGGTGTATGGAATAGTATGTTGTAATTGAATGCCCAATATAGTGCAGTAAGTTGATGCATTTTAAATTTCATAGAAGATGCCCAGTACAGGGGACACCCAGTAGAAGATGCATGTTGGGAAAATGAAGTTGATATCCAGAAGCATGGAAGGTCAGTGCAGGAGCTCATGGACAGGAGTCCATGAATTTTTGGCCAGAGGAGTATGATGCAGGAGCATCATCAACAAACACACATGGAGAGACAACTCAACGCCTCAACGCGCCTTTGAATCAATTTGGAATCATAACCGTTGGCATTTCCTACAAATCTTTTTGAAATGATCGAAAATTGAACAAGATAAAATGCTTGGGAGCAAGTGATCACGAGTGTTCTGGGAGTTTCACTCCTAGTATTGAATGTAACGGAAATTAAGTAGCAGTTATTTTTTTTTTTGAGGAGTCGAGTAGTCGAAGGGAACCCTAAGAACCCTCTAAGATAAATAGACGTTTTGTATGCCCGAATGGGGGATGATGCAAGTTAGTAGGAATTTGTTGTGATTTAGTTGTTGCTGAGTTTTAATGTTGTTATATCATAGTTGTATCCATTTAGTTTTGAATGAATATAACAGAGGAAAATTGATCCAATTCATGGTGTTGCTACAGCTACAATTCCCTGTTATTGTTGTTTTCATGAATGAACGAGTTATATTATTGAGTATATGAAATTGTGAAGTGTTTAGATAAGTTTCAATTGTTCTCTTCATTGATTTCATGCAAGGTGTTCATATAGTTCGCAAGGAGTGCATTGAAAGAGTCTATTTCGACGTAGAAAGCTCAGAAGAGATAGTGTGAAAATTTCCCTCTTCAAGGAGTGCAAAGTGACTGTTACAAGGTGTGCACAGTCATTTGCAAGAACTTAAGTCTTGCAGGAGAATTTACTGTAAGGATGGATTGAGTCTGTTTCGTATCATAAGCTCAGAAGAGAGAGCGTAAAGTTTCCATTTGCAAGGAGTGAAAAGGGACTGCTGCAAGGTGTCCACAGTCACCCGCAAGAAGCTAAATATTGCATAAGATTTGGTTGCAAAGAGTGCACAGACCTGGAATTTGAATAAGTGTCAAAGTCACTCTTTAAGGAGTCAAAATAGAAGAAGGAGATAAATCTCAAGAGAGAAAGAAAGAGAAATGTTCAAAGGGAGTGAACTATTGAAGGTTTCACGAATCACCAGCTAAGATCCATCCTGGAGGTAGTGGGATCATTCCAAACCATTGGATCTGGGGAAAGCACATGAGTGTTAAGTCTCTGTGTGCACACAGGAGCGAGGATTCATCGAAGAGCCAAAGCAGATCTCAGTTGTCGATCTCAGTCGTTGAACTGGGTAGGACACACATTGGTAGATCATTGTCTTTGGATGAGAACACTCTGGGAGAGAGAGAAGAATAATAGTTGAGACTCTTGAAGCTTGAAGAGCAGAAGTGAACCTCAGTCATCGATCTTTGAGGGACACGTGTCGACGAATCACCAAATTCAGGTGGAAGTCCTGCGAAGGAAGCGAGGGTAGTGAGTTGAAACTCCTAAAGCGCGAAGACCAGAAGTGAATCCTAGTTGTCAGATTCAGAAGAACACACGGCAGAAATTTGTGGACTCCAGGTGAAGACCCAAAGTCAATCTCATTTTTCCAATTCAGGAGGACACACGATAGAAATCCGCACACTTCCAGGGAAATTGAAAGTTGAAAGTCACGTTTTTCGAAGTCCGAAGACCCGAAGAAATCGCAGTCGTTGATCTGGGGAGACACTTATCAATAGATCATGAGATTTGGATAAAATCATTTCAGAAAAGTTGAGAGTTGATATTTTTGAAGCCCGAAGTAACGAAGCAGCTATGGTTGTCGATTTAAAGAGGACAAGTGTCAGCATATCCTCCATTTCGAAAGATAGCCACTATGGAGAAAGAAGGAGTTGAGAGTTGACACTTTCGAAGCCAGAAAGGCGAAATCAATCATGATCATTGATTTGAAAGGGGCACGCATCAATAGATCATGGATATCTAGGAGGGCCTAATACAGAGAGAAGGAAGGAAAGGAGGAAAATTTGAATTGTTGATCAAGGGGCTCCACCCGAGACCGCGAGATCAATGGTCACGCTTGATTATGGGACCAAGAAGTGTGTGGACGTTAAAAACCCAAGAGCGAGACACAATTGAAACCATGGTATCGACAAGGGGTCACGTGGCGGCCGAAGGTGAATTACAGGGAGAAACGCGGGTCTCTAACCACTTTTTGTCGCTCCATAATTGCACGTTTATGTGAGGTCACAGCTTGAGGTCACATACGGGAAAGGGCTAAGGAGAGAGGAGCTAACACCTGAAACTTGAGAGTTCAGCAGCGTGAAGGAAGAGGTCATGGTTTCCATAGAACTTGTACCAGAGGAATGAAAGGGCCTGTGTTAAATATTAAGTGAGGCCATTAAGGTTTTAGAGAGCCAATTCGGCTCAGAATTGAGGATCCTTGACCAGGAGGTTGTGCAGCCCTTAGGAGAGAAGGGGGTCTGCATCAATTTGTATGGACAGAAACACCATGATGTGTCGGCCATACAATTAACCTTTTCTTATATCATCTATTTATTTCACTACCGTCCCCCATCATAATTAATCGACAAACTTCAATCTTATAGTCGATACATCACGTTGCAGTCCATGATCATAATCAATCGTCACACTTCACTCTTACTCGAATTTCTCACTGTATCCATTTCCATTCGACATGGGAAATTCCAAATCTATTGGCCCATTTTATGTTGTTAGACCTGATATGGATATTTGAATTCGAATGGAGAGCTGAGATGGCATGTTATTTTCTATGTGAAATAATGTGGCATCACGGTCTAAGACTATAAGGAGGTTGATGGAGGAGGTCAGGACCAAGAAACCCATTGTTCTCGCTCATGTTTCAAGCAATATTTTACATGATGTTATCAAATATTTCACCTACCATTCACAGCATAGAATTTGGCTGACGAAAGACGATGTCGAAAGACGGGAAGTGGAATACCTCAAAGAAAAATATGAAGAGCTCTTTCGTCTACTGGAACTTGCCAGGATTTCGAACCCTCACTACTTGAATATTAAGAATATTTTTGACAACACGTGCCGAACTATTTCAGAGATGATGAATGAGGAGAGCCCTCTAAGGATTTTTGATATTCTCAGCATTCAGGAAGAGGAGGAGATGAGTGATGAAAACTGGATAGGACAGTAAAGAATGACTTTGTTAATATGTTAGGGTTGGTAGAGTAAATAATGACGATATTGGGTCTCTCTTAGTATGTTAGGGTTTCTTTTATCATGTTGATAAGGAGTGATGTGATTTTGGATTTGAGTTACTTGAATGGCTTTAATGCATTTATTTATTTATCAATTTGGACAAACAAGGTATCAGGCAATAATATAATCTTAAAAACTATATTATTATTATTATTCATTGATAGCAACTAAATACATAATCCTTTAGCTATTTGTCTTTGTGATTCACTTTTTTGGTATTTTTTTTAATTCATGTCTTCAAACATATTACACTTATACTTTATACTATCAATCTTTCTTTATACGTATTGCTAATACATTATCAATCTTTCTTCATACATATTGCTAATACATTTGTATAGTGTAATGTTATCAAAATATTCATGAAACAGCAGATAATACTAAATTCCTTATTATATTATCAGTGTTTCTCCATATTTATTGTTAATACATTTGTGTAATGCAATTCCTCCACAATTTCTATGCAACAACCATCCATACTAAAATTTGCAATATGAGGATGTCTTTGAGGAGCTTATAAAAATTGTCAAACTCAAATATACTATGTTGGATATACTCTTTGGATGGAATATACTATATAAAATTTCATTAACTATTTACCAAATTTCCCTAATTGGAGTAGAGTATTCAATTTCACCATCTATTAGCTATATGGAAAGGTTAACCATTTTGTAATCTTTTACAAATATAGAAAACATTTTATTTCTAATTTATTATGGTTTTACAAAATATTTTTGGTTGGTTCTTTAAATCTTGAAATTTGTTCCCACAAAACAGTGTTGTACACCCTCGAATTGTGTGCCCTCTTAGTGTACGAACTGTACAGAATTTGCTCAGAAATTCATGCCAATCCCTCTTGTCTCAATTTCTGTGTCAAAAATAGACTTGAAGTACGTGCCAACTCTACCTCTGAAATCTGCAGCACGGCCTCCTCAATTTCTATTCCCTTTTCTGTTGTACGACCTCTCAAAAAAATCTGTATTGTTCGACCCTTTGTTGGTTGTACTTTGTGCCTTGAATTATGTGTTGTACTCTTGCCTAGAAATTCATGCCTCAAGAAGTAAGTATTCCCTCCTTCTCCAAAGTGTGACCTCTCTCCCTCAACATTCTCCAAATGCTCATGAAGAAATGAAATGGGGGGCACCTTCTTACCCTAACCGAATCAATGAGGGAAGTTGAAGGGTTTCTTAATCCAAGGGTTTATATTGGACAATCTAAATGGTGGAGATTAACTCACTTCACTCACCCACTTTCCCTAAGTCATAAAGTCACTTTTAATTCATATCACATGAATTAAATGACTAGGGTCCACATTAGACATTTTCCCACCCCTAGGTGCCTTGGTGATGAGAAACACTTCCCTAGGTACTTTTTAATTATTGTTAACACTCCCTCTTACCGAGGAAGGTGTTACTCACCACTCCAAGCTTATATTTGAAAGGTGAAAACTTCCCTTTCCCTGGAGATTTTGTGAGTATGTCTGCAACATGCTCATCTGTGGTTATATATTGTAGCTCAACTGGTCCTCTCTGAGCATAATCTCAGATGAAGTGATATCGAATCTCAATATTCTTAGACCTGTCATGAAAAAATGGATACTCAGAGAGTTTGATACAACTCGGATTGTCACAGTAAATCACAGTCGGTCTCAATTGCACACCAAATAATCCCACGAGAAGCTTGCAAAGCCAAATGGCCTCACAACTGCTCTGCCTAGCAGCCATATACTCAGCCTCTGCAGAACTCAAAGCCACTGAATTCTGCTTCCGACTGAACCAAGACACCACTGTAGAGACCAATCTGAAACAACAACCTGAAGTACTTTTTCTATCATTGACACATCCTGCACAATTTGAATCAGTATATCCCACCAATCGAACTCCATCCCCTGTTAGATAGTCCTAGAATACCAAGCTCTGGGAACTTGTTTCATCCCATACAATGCCTTCTTCAGTATACACGCATGCGACTCTCTCCCATGTGCCTCAAAGCCCAATGGTTTCTCAATGTACACCTCCTCCTATATGATACCATTCAGAAATGTGATCTTCACATCCATCTGATGGATCTTCTGACCCATATCTACTGCAATAGAGATCACTATTGTGATCGAGGTATATCTAGAAATCGGAGCAAAGTTCTCATAATAATCAAATCCCTCAACCTGTGACAACCCCTGAGCCACAAAACGAGCTTTGTACTTCTCAATTTTTCCATCTGTAGCATATTTGAGTTTATAGAGCCACCTAGAAGTCACCACTGACTTCCCATCAAGTCTAGGAACAACTTCCCAAACATCAATCTTCCTAATGGAATTGTACTCTTCCATCATGGTATCTCTCCAAACTTGTCTATCGACAGCCTCCTCAAAAGTTGAAGGCTCAGACTCCTTGATGTTTCTCACCATCGCAAGATAGCTGCAAAATCTCTCAAAAGGTTTACTCTCCCTCACAGCCTACCTGGGATTCCCCACCGAACCATGTGCCTCCTTCAGAGTGTCATGAAGCCACTTGGGCTTCCTCCTCTCTGAAGTAGTGTCCTGTGTAGGTGACTCCTCCTGCTCAACCCCATTCTTGAAATCTGAGGATCAGCAACCTGTGATCTTGACATTTGTGGCCTTGTTCCCTATGGATCAGTCGTCACCGAAACTGGTGGACCTGAACTCTGTATCACTGAAGTCTACTGTGGACTCACCTGAATTTGAGGTGATGAATTCTCACCCTTATCAGTCCCTTGTGACTTCCTAAAGGCTCTATCCTCCTCAAATATCACATCCCTTCTCACAGTTGTCTTCCTCAAGGAAGGTATGTATATGTTGAAATCCTTTGAAGTCTCGCTATACCCCAAAAACATTCCCTTTTATGTCATGGGCTCTAGATTTTTCCTCTTCTCAGAAGGGACATGTGAATATGTAAGGCATTGAAAAATCCTAAAGTGCCTAACCTCAGGCTTCTTCCCATAGAAAGCCTCCTCAGGAGTCTTATCCCCCAATGCTTTGTTTGGACTCTTGTTCTACAGAAAAACTGTAGTGTAACATGCCTCAGCCCAAAGAAAGAGTGGCAGCCCCCGATCATGCAACACGGCTCTCGCAACCCCAACTATGCCCATGTTCTTCCTCTCAGCAACCCCATTCTGTTGTGGGTTCTAAGGAACAGGAAAATCCCTCTTGATTCCCTCTCCTGCATAGAAGTCATTAAACTCCTTGGAGGTATACTCACCCCCATTATCTGTCCTCGGTAGTCTGATTTTTCTCCTAGTTTGGTTCTCCACAATAGCTTTGAACTCTTGTAACTGATTGAAGACCTTTCCTTTGGTATTCATGAAGAAAATCAAAGACTTCCGAGAGAATTCATCAATAAATATGACATAGTACAAACAACCACACAATGATATAGAAGAGATAGGACCACATACATCAAAATTATTTATATCAAGTATACCTGCTTCTCTATTGTCATTGCTTAGAAAAGTAATCTTTGTGTACTTTCCCAAGGCACACCCTTTGCACAACTCCTGGTGCTCTCTATTGAACTCTGGCACTCCAGTCCCAATCTCCCTCAATATCCTCAGAGCTCCATGATGCAAATGGGCCATCCTCCAATGCCATAGCTCACAAAGATCATTGTTGTTGGTAGTATGATACAATGCACTAACTAGCTGAAACATGAGCTTGTACAAATTCTCATTTTGATTCCCAATCACTTTGGTCGAAGTGATACTGGACCCCTTGGGAAATAGTAGCACCTATCCATCATGAAACAACACCTCATACCCCTTCTCCTCAATAGTAGAATTTATTCTTCAACTGAGCAACATAGAGGACATCTCTCAACAACATGGGAGGTTGAGACTCCCTCTAAAATGATATTGTCCCACTACCAACTGCCTTTACCACCCAGTCATCTCCGAGCACTACCTCAAGATCAACAATCTGTGTAAGATCTGTCCAATGCTCAAGAACACCTGTCATATGGAGGGAGGAACCACTTTCAATATACCAAACACTGGAATGTGTGGCTCTACTGGAAATTCACACCACTAAGGAAAAATCCTTATTGAACTTGGTGGAAAACTCTTCCACCTCTGTTGAAGCTTCAATCTATTTCCTCTTCTTATTAGGACACTGCCCCACATAATGCACAAATTTGTGACATGCAAATCACTTGACTTTGCTCATGTCCTTCTTGCCTTCACCCTTCAGCTTGTTTCCTCCCTTAGGACCCTTTTTAAACTTCTTATTGTTGTTAGTAGCAAGATCCACATTCTACTCATCTTTACCATTAGATGAACTTCCATGCACATACCCTCTCTTAGTTTCCTCCTGAAAAAATGCATCCCAAAAATATTCCCACTTGGGAAGATTCTCCCTTGCCACAATGCCCTCAACAAAAACAGCCTATTGTTTGGTCACCCCATTCAATGTTGTCCTCACAAGTTCACCATCAACAATGGCCTCCAAAACAAAACCAAGTTCATATCTTACCTATGTCAGCCTGGTAAGATATGTGACCACATTTTCGGCCTTGGTCATTCTAATGCTCTTCAGTTTATCTCTCAAAACCATCTTCCAATTCTCATTTGTACTTTGATACAACTTCGTCAAGGACTCCCACATCTCATAGGCATTTGTCTTCCATGTCACATGAGGAACCAAATGGTCCTTGTTGGAATCAAGGATTATTCTTTTAGCCTTGATACTCTTCTTGGTATATGCTACCAGAAGTGTAGCGTCTGTAGGTACTATTACCGGGTTTGTTGTGGAGTTCTCAACAATGTCCCATAACTCATTCTCTTGCACAAGCAAAATCATTCTCTCCTTCCAAGCACAAAATGTACCACCCCATCAAGTATGTCCTCAACTCTTAAACCTGTAGCCATTGACCCTTCTCGACTGAAAAAACAAATTCCAAAATTCTGTCTGATGAAGTAACTTATGTACTTCTCTCTATATGGATAATTTCATTCTACATTCCTCTTCAACTCAACTCTGATACCATGTAAAATTCTCAAACCCCACCCAGTTTCAAGTCTCATTGAGGCTAATGATTGTTTAATGCCCAAAAACCCAGTTTTATAACAACAACAATTTCTTAGCATGTAAACAATTCTCGGAAATGAAACATGAGGATTCTTAACAACATTAAATGCATAAATAAATAATTCTATCAGCAGTACACTAACCCATAAATTATAGACACAAATATTTTTGGTCTAACATTGACCCTGGAAAAACCCACAAGGGGAAAACCAGTGAGAGAGGGGATTTTTATTTTTTTCAGAGCTCCGAGAAAAGGATATTTACAGAAATTGAATTATTAGAAAATCACACAAAATTATCTCAAGAATGTGCCCAACAATCTTCCTTGAAAACAATGCCAAACTTTCTTGAAATTAGTTCCCAGAAAACAGTGATGTACGACCCTTGAATTATGTGCCCTCTTACTGTACGAATTGTACGGAATATGCTCAAAAATTCATGCCAATCACTACTATCTCAATTTATGTGTCAAAACTGATATATGATGGGTTTGAAATACATGCCAACTTTGCCTCATAAATCTGCAGTACATCCTCCTCAATTTCTATGTCTGTTTCTATTGTATGAACTCTCAAAAAAATCTGTATTGTACGGCCCTTTGTTGGTTGTACTTTAAACCTCGAATTCCATATTGTACTCTAGCCTAGAAATTCATGCCTCAAGCAATAAGTTCTACCTCCTTCTCCAAAGCTCGACCTCTCTCTCTCTCTCAACATTCTCTAAATGCTCATGAAGAAATAAAATGGGGGGTGCACTCTTAACCTAACTAACTCAATGAGGGAAGTTGAAGGGTTTCTTAATCCAAGGGTTTAGATTGGACAAGATGAATGGTGGATATTAATTGACTTCACTGACCCACATTCCCTAAGTCATAAAGTTACTTTTAATTCATATCACATGAATTAAATTACTAGGGTCCACATTAGCATTTTCCCACCCCTAGGCACTTAGGTAATGAGAAACACTTGCCTAGGTACTTTTTAATTATTTTTAATAATATCATATATTTATCACACTACTGTCTCGAATAATAATTAATCGTCACACTTCACTCTTATAGTCAATACATCATGTTGCGGTCCGTGATCATAATCAATCGTCACACTTCACTCTTACTCGAATTTCTCGTTGTATCGGTTTCCCTTCGACATGGACAATTCCAAATCGATTGGCCCATTTTATGTTGTTAGACCTGAGATGGATATTTGAATTCGATTGGAGAGCTAATATGGAATATTATTTTTGAAATTTAAAATTGATTGGAAAATTTTCCATTTTTAGTAAATTTGAATTTGGAATAATTTTTCCATTTATGGCAATTCCGAATTTCGAATTTGATAATTGTAATAAATTATTATGACTGTTGGGTAGAGATTTGATTTGACCCAACTAACTATTTAACTGTGACACTTGTATGAAAACATAATATTTTATATTAATTGCAGGAGACAAATGGAACAACCATGTTAAAAATTCAGCTGATCGTGACTCCATGAGTGGGGAACATGTTGGAACTACCTTTGGGCTGATTTTTACAAGTGGAAAATCAGAGATTTGGCCATTGGCAGCCCCTGAAAAACAGGGATTTAGATAGCTATGAAAATTCCCTAGGGGGAAGAAATACATAGGCAAAAAGGATTGTTCTATATATAGCATATGTGAGGAGGCAGGACGATGTCGAGTATGTTGGGGAAAAGAGACTATTGAATTTTTTCCTTGTTTTT
>ML814297.1:7657-29684 GCA_009831015.1 Picea engelmannii | reverse complement strand
GGCAACCAGAATCGCCATCTTAGAAAAGCGATCAACAACCACAAAAACACAGTCATTTCCCTGCTTGGTGGACGGGAGGCCCGACATGTAGTCCATTGAGATGGATTCCCATGGTCTGTCAGGAGTAGGAAGAGGGGTGTACAGGCCCTATTTCTTAGTGGTCGGTTTGGAAATAACACAGGCAATGTAGGACCTGATATACTTGCTGACCTCCTGTCAAAGTTTCGACCAGTAGAAATGTTTCTGTAGCATTGCCACTGTCTTTTCGACGTTGAAGTGTCCCGCCACCCGACTGTAGTGGGATTCCCATATCATCTTTTCTCGCTCACTTGATGGAACACATATATGGTTCAGACGACACAACAACCCATCCTGAAGATGGAAATTATCGACAACTATGTTTGCACCCAACATTTGGTAGGTGGTGGAAAATTCAAGGTCTGTCTCATAGATTTGGGGCCATCTAGATGTCTCATGGCCGCAAGAGTTTAGCAGTGTGGTGAGTGTCGTGACTGGCGGTCTACTGAGGCAATCAGCGACACGATTGGCACTTCATGTTTTATACCTGATGTTGAGGTGGAATTGTTGCAAATATGTGGACCACTTTTGATGGTGGTCATTCTGCAATTTTCCCTATGTCTGCATGAACTGCAATGGCTTATGATCAGTGTGGATGATTGTCTCCTTCCCAAGAATTTAATGTCTCCACTGGCGGCATGCTTGCACAATGGAGTACATTTTTTTGTCGTAAGTAGGGTACTTACGGATAGTATTTGACAGTGTCTCACTATGATAGGCCACGGGTTGTCCGTGTTGAGTGAGAACGATGCCCACAGCATAGTATGAAGCACCTGTCTTGATATCAAAGGGATGTTGTAGGTCTAGTAGTGAAAGTAATGGGGTTGAGCACAAGCGTTGCTTCAAATCATCGAATGCTTGTTGTTGGGACCGGCCCCACGCAAATTTTTCCTTACCACCACCCCTATTTATTTGGCTGAGGGACCACGCAATATGGAAGAATCCCAACACGAACCTGCGGTAGAAATTGGTAAGGCCCAAGAAGCTTTGAAGCTCAGTGAGTGTTGTTGGGGTTGGCCAGTCACAGATGACTTGGATCTTGGCTGGATCCACATGTATGCCATGTTGATCAATGATGTAGCCCAGGTAATGGACCCTGTCCATGCTGAAGGAGCATTTTTCCTAGTTGGCGTATAGCTTGTGCTGCCACAGGGTGTGCAGAACCTGTTGAATATGCTACAAGTGTTTGGCCCAAGTCTTGATACAAATTAGAATGTCATCCAGATACACCACTACAAAAGTATTGGTGAATGGTCATAGGATATCGTCCATCATCCTCATGAAAGTGGCTGGAGCATTTGGCAAACCAAAGGGCATGACCAACCATTCAAAAAGGCCTTCCTTTGACTTGAAGGCGATCTTCCATACATCTATATGTTCTATAGGGACTTGGTGGTAGCCAGACTTCATATAAATCTTATTGAATTATTTGACCCCCGTGAATTGATCAAGGAGTTCATCGATTCGGGGAATCGGGTACTGGTTTCTGACTGTGATTTTATTCAGAGCCTGGTAATCAATACAGAGTCACCAGGTTCCATCTTTCTTCTGTACCATCATGATTGGGCTCCCGCAAGGTGATGAGCTGGGGCGGATGTGCCCCTTGTGGAGAAATTCTTGGATATGTCGCTTGATCTCCTCATTCTCTAACAAAGAGTGATGATAGACTGGCCCATTGGGCAGCGATGCGTCAGGGGTTAGATCGATGGGGTGCTTGACCTGGCAGTGCAGAGGTACCCCTATAGGTGAGGAGAATATATCTGAGTATTCTTCCACGACCTTATCTACTTGCTTCTACTGTGTGGAGAGGTCAGCTGCAGAGACCCTAGATGTGGACGTGATCTTTCGCTTATTCTGAGAGTGAATCACAAAGAAGGAAAACTTCCCCGTCTGAGAGATGACCTTCCTGCATTGCTTAGCAGAGATCAAGGAAATAGCACTAGGTGGGACTGCCTTGAGTATCCTGTACAATTTCTGGTTCAAAGTAATAATAACACAACGAGGCTTAGACTCATATACAGCATGATGTTTCCATAAATAAGGTTGTCCCAAAAGAACATCACAAACTTCGAGAGGAGCAACATCACACAATACATCGTCTTTGAAGGGCTTGATGTCATACGATAGTCGGCACTGTTGGCTGACGTGGAGATCGCTTCCTTGGCAGAGCCATCCAATGGTGTAGGGTTGTGGGTGCGGCGTTGTTAGAAGGGCCAGTCGCTTGACGACCTCTGTTGAGATGAGGTTCTTCTGGCTACCGCTATCAATTATGAAGTGCAGCGGGGTTCCTTTTACCCACATCTGTTAATGGAAGAAACGCTCTCCTTCTTCTGGCTCGTCTGGTTCACCAGGCTGGAGCTTGGTGGTAGCAACGGTGGCACTAGGTTCCGCGTCAATGATCCGTCTCCCCTTTCTAGTTCTAGATCAGAGTCAGAATCCACATCTAATTCAGAGGCTTTCACTTCAGCCACCAGGGACTGCTTTGAGCGGCAGTCAGCGGTGTTATGCCAAGGGCTCTTATGGAAGTCGCACCACTTCCCGGTATCTTTCTTTGTCTTTCCGGTTTCCTTATTTGCTTGCATCTTGGACTGGTTGTCCTGATACTGTCCATCTTTTCTATGTCCTTTGTTTTGTGGGTTGGGGCTGCCCTTTCCTGGATTTTTTTGTGAGGGGTTCCCAGGCCCAAATCGTCGCGTCTTTTGTTTGAGCTTCTGCTCGATTTTGACGGCATATGAGTAGGTCGCTCCCAAGGATGAGATGTCTAGAAATTTCATTTCGGTCTGGATGTATCTATGTAGAGCACTGCGATACTTGAGCACCAGATGTCTCTCTGAATCTTTGATACCCAACTTGGTGCACAAGGTATGGAAGATATTTGTGAAATCTGTCACTGCTTGGTCTCTTTCGTGCCGCAGTGTGGTCCATTTGGTATACAAGTCGTCATAACTTCCGACAGGGTAGTATTGTTACTTAATAGAATCCATGAAGGATTCCCTGGTGGTTATGATTGAAAATAATGAGGTTTCCTCTGTTTCCTTTTGCTCACGAAAAGTTTCCCACCAATCTTTAACATGGGGGACGGCTTTGAGGAGCGCAAAAGTAATCTTTTCTCTATTCGAAAAGTTATAGACAGAAAAATACCCTTCTAGTAGATTCAACCACTTGTCTACAGCATCTGCATCTATCTGGCCTTCAAATATAGGAATATCAAAGTTTATTTGTACCTTGAAGGGGGCAGCGCCTCCGTTCGAAGAAGATGGGTCGCATGTTGGTAGCCGCCGAAGGATTTGCGCGAAACTATCCATCATCTCGTTCCTCTATTGCATGAGGGCTTCCTCAATAAACAGTTTGAAAAGATCTCCTATCCCTTCATCTTTATTTTTTCCTGCCATGGGAGGTCGCTTAGGCATGTGAGAGCTTTTGTCCTCAAGAGAAACAAGCTCGAGACCCAACTCTTTGTACTCCGACCTCGTTGGGGACATGCATTAAGACGACAAGGAGCAGACAACTCTGATACCACTGATCTGGATTTTATGAGAAGAATGAAATGAATACATATTATTAACAGGTTCTTAACACAAAATAACAAGGATATAGTAAAACAAGTTTTCTATTCAATAACGAAATAAGTTGAAACTGTAAAATGCAGCGGAAACAAGCTTGTTGGAATGGTGGTGACTTATCTCTAAGAAGAGATGTGATGGAAGTGCGCATTCGCGAGAAGAAGGTTACAATGAGGCTCTGAAGGAATTTTTACAATAATAAAGAATGTCAAAAAACATAGACATACAAAAACCTAACCCTAGGAGATGAAGCGCCAAAAGTCATCTGGGCCCCGTTTGGGTAAGTTAGTACATCAACTTCCCGGGGCCGTAATTTTTGCATACAATCTTTGTTTTAGGCGTGTGATAGCTCGTTGGAAAGGTATCATCGAGGAGATTCATTTTGGGGGCTCAATAATGCCTTCATCTATCATTTAGGATCTCTATCCTGAAAAACGTTCATTTAGGCCCTCAAAATGGCCCCGGAAGTTAAAACTGCTAAAAATAGTAAATTGCCAAAATTGTCAGAAAACTGTTTTGAGCCAGTTGGAAAAGGTGGGTGGCCACCGATATCCATCTAGATCAAACCGACTCAATGATGGAATTTGAAGGGTTTAGATTGGACAATATAAATGGTGGATATTAACTCACTTCACTCACCCACTTTCCCTAAGTCATAAAGTCACTTTAAATTTATATCACATGAATTAAATGACTAGGGTCCACATTAGACATTTTCCCACCCCTAGGCACCTAGGTGATGAGAAAAACTTTCCTAGGTACTTTTTAATTATTTTTAACACTCTCTCTTACCGAGGAAGGTGTTACTCACCACCCCAAGCTTATCTCTGAAAGGTGCAAACTTCCCTTTCCCCAAATATTTTGTGAGTATGTCTGCAACCTACTCATTTGTGGATATATATTGTAGCTCAAATGCTTCTCTCTGAACATAATCTCAAATGAAGTGATATTGAATCTCAATGTGCTTAGACCTATCATGAAAAACGGGATTCTCAGAGAGTTTGATACAAATCAAATTATCACAGTAAATCACAGTCGATCTCAACTGCACACCAAATAATCCCACGAGCAACTTGCGAATCCAAATGGCCTCACAACTAGCCTGACTAGAATTCATATACTCAGCCTTTGCAGAACTCAAAGCCACCAACTTTTTCTTCCAACTAAACCAAGACACCACTGCTAAGACCAATCCGAAACAACAACCTGAAGTAATTTTTCTGTCACTCACACATCCTACCCAATATGAATCAGTATATCCCACCAATCGAACTCCATCCCCTCTAAGATAGTCCATTCCATAATCGATTGTACCACAAAGAAACCTTAGCACATGTTTTGTTTCCATCACAAGGAAACCACAATTGTTTAGGACCTTGCCACTATGCATAATGAGGTCAAAGAAGCACTCTAAAATTCCCAATCCAAGTACAAAGTATTTCATGACCAACATTGACTTTCATTGCCCTTTTAGATTGGGACCGCATATAGTTTTCCATGAACAAATAATGCTTCAAAGGGAACAAACATCACAAAATATAACTTGTGTATATGAACCATTGCACTTAAAAAAGGTATTTCAAATTTCCCATCCAAATCAACATAAAATTCCATATTTTCATTCTATATTAGAACATGATATGCCACTATATGCATTTGTTGTACCTAAAAAAAAAAAAAGTTGCTTAGTGGGCCAAAAAGGAAACTTCCTCCCAATAGTCAAATGTATCTAGCAACATTTCCTTATTGAATAATTTATCTACATATTAGAGAAAGTGGATACACATTAAATTAAACGAGGAATTGATACAACCAACACATCAATGGAGGGTGAAACTACAACAAACACTTCAAGGAAGGGAAGAACCAACACCAACATCGCTACTCAAGTAAACAAACCTCCAGCCTACAAAAACATTCAACATAAAGGCTGAAATCCATTATGTAACCTACATAATTTTTTGTTGTTAATTTTCTATTATGCTTATTATTATTTTAATTTGTTAATTTACATAAACATCTCTCCACTCCACACTAATTTGTATATATATAATGGAACCTACATAGTTTTTTATTATTAATTTTTTATTATTATTTTAATAAATTATGTTACATGTATATTTCTTCTCCCAAAATAGTACAGCATTTGTAGACACCATTCCAACGGATGAACATTGAAACAATTCAAGGGCCATGGAAATATTAATGTAATGGGCAGGCCCTACTAACATTTGTATGGACAAAAACACCATGATGTGTCGGCCATACAATTAACCTTTTCTTATATCGTCTATTTATCGCACTACCGTCCCGCATCATAATCAAATGTCACACATCACTCTTATGTCAATACATCATGCTACGGTCTGTGATCATAATCAATCGTGACACTTCACTCTTACTTGAATTTCTCATTGTATCCATTTCCCTTCGACATGGGAAATTCCAAATCGATTGGCCCATTTTATGCTATTATACCTGAAATGGATATTCAAATTCAATTGGAGAGCTTAAATGGCATATTATTTTATGCGTGAAAGAATGTGGCATCGCAGTCTCAGATTATAAGGAGGTTGATGGAGGAGGTCGAGACTGAGAAACCCATTGTTCTCTCTCATGTTTCAAGAAATATTTTACATGGTGTTATCAGATATTGCACCTACCATTCACAGCATAGAATTTGGCTGACAAAAGACGATGTGGAAAGGCGGGAAGTGGAATAACTCAAAGAGAAATATGAAGAGCCCGTCTGTCTACTGGAACTTGCCAGGATTTCGAACCCTCACTACTTGGATATTAAGAATCTTTTTTATGTCGCATGCCGAACTATTTCAGAGATGATGAATGAGGACAGCCCTCGAAGGATTTTTTAGATTCTCAACATTCAGGAAGAGGAGGAGATGGGTGATGAAAATCGGACATGAGAGTAAAGAATGTCTCTGTTAATATGTTAGGGTTTGTAGAGTAAAGAATGATGATATTTAGTCTCTGTTAGTATGTTAGGGTTTATTTTCATGTTGATAAGGAGTGATGTGATATTGGATTTGAGTTACTTGAATGGTTTTAATTTACTGTGCATGTATTTACTTATCAATTTGGACAAACAAGGTATCATATGGAAACAATATAATTTTAAAAATTATATTATTAGTATTAGTATTCTTTGATAGCAACTAAATACATAAGCCTTTAGCTATTTGTCTTTGTGATTCACTTCTTTGGTATTTTTACACTAATACTTTATATTGTCAATCTTTCTTTATACATATTGCCAATACATTATCAATCTTTGTTCATACATATTTATAATACATTTTTATAGTGCAATGCTATCAAAATCTTCATGAAACAATAGAAAATACTAAATGCCTTATTATATTATCGGTGTTTCTCCATACTTATTGTTAATACATTTGTGTAATGCAATTCCTCCACAATTTCTATGCAACAACCATCCATACTACAAATTACAATATGAGGATGTCTTTGAGGAGCTTAGAAAAATTGTAAAACTCCCTCTGGAAATATACGATGTTGGATATACTCTTTGGATGGAATATACTATATAAAATTTCATTAACTATTTACCAAATTTCTCTATTTGGAGTAGAGTATTCAATCTCACCATCCATTAGCTATATGAAAAGGTTAACCATTGTGTAATCTTTTACAAAAATAGAAAACTTTTTATTTCTAATTTATTATGGTTTACAAAATCATTTTGGTTGGTTCTTTAAATCTTGACATTTGTGCCCACAAAATAGTGTTGTACGGCCCTCGAATTTTGTGCCCTCTTGTTGTATGAATTGTACAAAATTTGCTCAGAAATTCATGCCAATCCATGTTGTCTTGATTTCTGTGTCAAAATTGTTGTACGACAACCTTGAAATGCGTGCCAACTCTATCTCTGAAATCTATTGCATGACCTCCTCAATTTCTCTGCCCTTTTCTGTTTTACGGTCTCTTAAAAAAATCTGTATTGTTCGGCCCTTTGCTTGTTGTACTTTGTGCCTCAAACTATGTGTTGTACTCTTGCCTAGAAATTTGTGCCTCAAGAAATGATTTTTCCCTCTTTTTGACCTCTCTCCCTCAACATTCTCCAAATTCTCATCAAGAAATGAAATGGGGGGCATCTTCTTACCCTAACCGACTCAATGAGGGAAGTTGAAGGGTTTCTTAATCCAAGGGTTTAGATTGGACAATATAAATGGTGGAGATTAACTCACTTCACTCACCCACTTTCCCTAAGTCATAAAGTCACTTTAAATTCCTATCACGTGAATTAAATGACTAGGGTCTACATTAGACATTTTTCCACCCCTAGGCGCCTAGGTGATGAGAAAAACTTGCCCAGGTACTTTAATTAATTTTAACACTCCCTCTTACCAAGGAAGGTGTTACTCACCACCCCAAGATTATCTCTGAAAGGTGCAAACTTCCCTTTCCCCAAATATTTTGTGAGTATGTCCACAACCTACTCATCTATGGATATATATTGTAGCTCAAATGCTTCTCTTTGAACATAATCTCAGATGAAGTGATATTGAATCTCAATGTGCTTAGACCTGTCATGAAAAACGGGATTCTCAGAGAGTTTGATACAAATCGGATTATCACAGTAAATCACAGTCGATCTCAATTGCACACCAAATAATCCCACGAGCATCTTGCGAAGCCAAATGGCCTCACAACTAGCCTGATTGGCATCCATATACTCAGCCTCTGCAGAACCCAAAGCCACTAACTTTTTCTTCCGACTGAACCAGGACACCACTACTGAGACCAATCTGAAACAACAACCTAAAGTAATTTTTATGTCACTCACACATCCTGCCCAATCTAAATCAGTATATCCCACCAATCGAACTCCATCCCCTCTCAGATAGTCCATTCCATAATCCACTGTACCACAAATATACATTAGCACATGTTTTGTTGCCATCACAAGGAAACCACATTTGTTTAGGACCTTGCCACTATGCATAGTGAGGTCAAAGAAGCACTCTAAAGCTCCCAAGCCAAGTACAAAGTATTTCATGACCAACATTGATTTTCATCACCCTTTTAGATTGGGGACCGCATATAGTTTTCCATGAACAAATAATTCTTCAAAGGGAAAAAACATCACAAAATATAACTTGTGTATATGAACCATTGCACTTTAAAAAGGTATTTCAAATTTCCCATCCAAATCAACATAAAATTCCATATTTTCAACCTCCATTAGAACATGATATGCCACTATATGCATTTGTGGTACCTAAAATGAAAAAAATTAGTTGCTTAATGGGCCAAAAAGGACACTTCCTCCCAATAGTCAAATGTATCTACCAGCATTTCCTTATTGAATAATTTATCTATATATTAGAGAAAGTGGATACACATTCAATTAAACAAGGAGGAATTGATACAACCAACACATCAATGGAGGGTGCACCTACAACAAACACTTCAAGGAAGGGAAAAACCAACACCAACATCAACATAGCTACTCAACTAAACAAACCTCCATCCTACAAAAACATTCAGTATAAAGGCTGAAATCCATTATAGAACCTACATAATTTTTTATTATTAATTTGTATTGTTAATGTTTTATTATGTTTATTATTATTTTAATTTGTTAATTTACATAAACATCACTCCACTCCACACTAATATGTATATATATATAATGGAACCTAGATAATTTTTTATTATTATTTTAATGAATTATATTACATGAATATTTATTCTCCCAAAATGGTACAGCATCTGTGAACACAATTCCATCCACTGACCATTCAAGCAATTCACTGAACATGGAAACAATTCAAGGGCCAGTGAAATATTAATGTATTGGGAAATCCCTACCAGCATTTGTATGGACAGAAACACCATAATGGGTCAGCCATACAATTAACCTTTTCTTATATCGTCTATTTATGTCACTACTGTCCCGAATCATAATCAATTGTCACACTTCACTCTTATATTCGATACATCACACTGTGGTCCATGATCATAATCAATCGTCACACTTCACTCTTACTTGAATTTCTCACTATATCCATTTCCCTTCGAAATGGGAAATTCCAAATCGATTGGCCCATTTTATGTTGTTCGACCTGAGATGGATATTCAAATTCGATTGGAGAGCTCAGATGGCATACTATTTTTTGTGTGACATAATGTGGCATCGTAGTCTTAGACTATAAAGAGGTTGATGGAGGAGGTCAGGACTGAGAGACCCATTGTTCTCGCTCATATTTCAATAAATATTTTACATGGTGTTATCAAATAATGCACCTACCATTCACAGCATAGTATTTGGCTGACCCAAGATGATGTTGAAAGGCAGGAAGTGGAATACCTCAAAGAGAAATATGAAGAGTCCTTCTATCTACTGGAACTTTCCAGGATTTTGAACCCTCGCTACTTTGATATTAAGAATCTTTTAGACATCGCCTACCGAACTATTTCAGAGATGATGAATGAGGATATCCCTAGAAGGATTTTTTAGATTCTCAACGTTCAGGAAGAGGAGGAGATGAGTGATGAAAACCGGACAGGAGAGTGAATAATGTCTATGTTAATATGTTAGGGTTTGTAGAGTAAAGAATGACGATATTAGGTCTTTGTTAGTATGTTAGGGTTTCTTTTATCATGTTGATAAGGAGTGATGTGATTTTGGATTTGAGTTACTTGAATGGGTTTAATTCACTTTGTGTTTATTTACTTATCAATTTAGACAAACAAGGTATCATATGGCAATAATATAATTTTTAAAATTATATTATTATTATTGTTATTCATTGATACCAATTAAATACAAACGTTTTTACCTATTTCTCTATTTGTGACTCACTTATTTAGTATTTTTTTGTAATTCGTGTTTTCAAACATGTTACACTAATACTTTATACTAACAATCTTTCTTTATACATATCCTTAATACATTATCAATCTTTTTTCATACATTTGTATAGTGCAATGCTAGCAAATTCTTCATGAAACGCTGGTAAAATTATGTTGTAAAAAACTAAACTCCCAGGCTATGCAACTTTTAGGGTTTTCTACATGCTCCTGCCTCCCGCTTTCCCAGACCACCTTTAACTCCATCTGCTCGTGTTGACCGCCTCAGCTCTGCGGCCCTAACCACTTTAGAAGAATGGGAACAAAAGGAGGGGTGAGAGCCCCCTCTTATCATAACGCCACAGCAAACAATCCAGGGAAATCTCAAGCACGGAATCCATCCTTTGAGACACCTCTGCACCTATGAGACCAATATTTGCAAGAAGAAATGGATGTTAGCAGAGAACCAAACATGGATGTTGAGTCCTCGCATCCAAAAGCAGCTTGGGCTTGGATTCTCGGCAAATGCATCCCCCAAGCCTCAGTTGCACCCAGATATGTTATCAAAACCACCAAGATAAGAGACCATACACAGTTCATGAGAGACCATGCCCTCATAGGAAAGTTCCTAGGTCTCTAGCCCTCATAAAAGGACCTAGCTCACTGGATCAAGACGTGGTGGAACCCCAAGGGAGACTATGAGCTCCAGCTAAGCTCCAAAGAATTCTTTACAATAATAGTCTACAACCTGGAGGACAAGGATAAGATATTTGAAGGGGGACTATATTTTTACAACTTAGACAGCCTTTACCTCCGCTTCTGGACGGACCACTTCAGCCCAGAAAAGGAAAATTTTGCATATGCACCAATATGGATTCGTCTCTACTCCTTCCCTCAAGAGTTCTAGTTAGAGGAAATTTTAATGGGCATAGGCAACACCCTGGGTAAATATTTCAAATCCTTTGAAGCTACCAAACAGAGAAAATATACCTCTTATGCAAGGATATGTGTCTACATGAACATTTCCAAAGCTCTACCAGGCACAATCACCTTAGAATACCAAGATGAGGAATGGGCCCAAACCTTGGACTATGAACACATCCCTTTCAGATGTCGAAAATGCCATGAACATGGGAATCTCTTCAAAAATTTCCCTTTAAATGCCCCCCCCCCCATAAGGAAGCTGAAGAAAAACCTAAGGAAGGTTTCACCCAGGTTCACAATCGAAGAATACAAGCCCAGAAGAAATCCACAACAGTCAACAGAAAAAATAACCAGAAAAACAACTCATTTGAGGCCCTTAACTACCTTCCAGAGACATAAGAGGTGGAAAACCCCCACAAGATTGCGAGGGAAGATCTCAGCAAGCACAAGGAAGATCATTCGACACAAATGCATTAGGCCCCAGCAACCCAAGCAGACCCACAGACTCACCCAGCCTTAGGAAAAGAACCAGTAAGAGAAGAAGATACAGTCATGGAAATGGATCAGTGGGACCTGGCTGAAATAGACCTAGAGAGGCTAGAAGAGGCACTCAACAAGAAGGATCTCCAAACCTTACCAGAGGACCAACTCAGTAAAGTTCACAGTGTATTTATGGATTCATCAACAAGAGCTACATCCAGGTTGGGGATCAGCATAGGCCCAAACTAAGATCCAAGAAAACAAGGGACGAGGTAGAAAATCGGCTCAACTGTTAATAAAGGAGGCGGGAAACTATATGATCAACTCGAGACAGATTCAAAGGCTCTCTGAGATCTCCTTCTCCCACCCACCAAATTGTCAACTATGAATATCCTCACATGGAATATCAAAGGTATAAATGGAATATCCAAGGAAAGGATTCTTCGAAACTGCATCAAAACGGAAGACCCTAATATACTCCTGATACAAGAGACAAAATGTGCAAGGAAAATTGTAGAAGACATCCTCCAAAGATGTTGGTGAAACTGTAGCTCCTATCAAACAGACTCAAAGGGAGCTTCAGGAGGCCTAGCCATCCTATGGAATCCCGCCATGGTCATCCTAGATCATGGCTTCTCCACTCCAAATACCATCACAGCACACTACAGAGCCATGGGATCGGAAAGGGAGGGAATGATTACAAATTCTTATGGACTGCAAAACAGCCAGGACAAAGACCTCTTTCTTCAAAGCCTGGCCTACTTAGGCTCTCTAGCCGAGGGAAAATGATGGACTATAGGGGGTGACTTCAATATGATTCTCACGCTGGAGGAGAAAAGAGGGGGGGGGAATAGCTTGGACTAGGACAGCGCAAAATTCTAGGAACTCATAGAGAACCTCAGATTGGTAGACATAGAGAAAATAATGGTACCTACACCTGGACCAACAAAAGATCAAGTCACCAACAAATAGCATGCTGGCTAGATCACTTTCTCATTTCGGAAACTCTCCTTTTAGAAGGCCCCCTAGTAGATTCCAACATCCTCCTGAAAGCAGGCTCGAATCACTGGCCAGTTTAGCTCTGGGTAGACACTATCACCACCCCCAAGTTAAAACCCTTTAGATTTGAAAATTTTTGGATTGCCCATCTAGACTTCCAAGAGCTAGCCCGTCACTGGTGGAGCACAATGGAAATCCAAGGGGGTACAAAAATGTATTGCTTCCAGCAAAAGATCAAATAATTTAAACAAAAGGTGTGCAAATGGAACAAAGAATTCTTTGGGAGCATCTTCCAGGAAAGGAAACTGCTAGAACAAAAACTATAGGATCTTCAGAGGCAATTCATTCTGTCAGGACACACCATCACTCAGCAGCAGTAGGAGAATGAAATCAAAAGGCAGCTGGAAGAAAGATACAAGCAGGAAGAAATACTGTGGAGACAGAAATCTCAGGTACAATGGCTCAATGAGGGAGAGAAAAACACCAAATTTTTCCACCGGTCCATGATCCACAGATGCCTAATCAACCGCATTACAAAGCTGGAGGACCCTCAAGGAAACACCCTATTAAATCACCAGGAAATTTCGCTCGAGCTGTCAGATTTCTACAAGGATCTCCTCTCATAACCAATGGTGGACCGCTCCTCAGCAATTGAGTGGGTGACCCAAAACATCCCAACTATTATCACCCAGGAGCAGAATGAGGCTCTCATGACCCCAATAACGCAGGCAGAAGTGGATCAGGCTATTCAAAATCTACCCATAGGTAAGGCTCCAGGACCGAACGGATTCACCACAAACTTCTTCCACTCTTGTTGGCCAATGTTAAGGGAAGAAGTGTGGTAGTTGGTGGAGAAATTGCGCAGCTCAAGCAAAGTTCTTCCAGCACTTAATGCCACTTTCCTCACCTTAATTCCCAAAGAAGAAAGAGTAACAAACCCGAAGAATTTCAGACACATAGCACTCTGCAATGTGATCTATAAAATCATCTCCAAGGTCATATCTCTAAGACTCAATCCCATACTCCCCTTCATCATATCCAAGGAGCAAGCAGGTTACGTTGAAGGAAGGCAAATGATGGACAGCGTCATTCTTGTCCATGAAATCATTCACTCACTCAAAAGCACCCACACTCCAGGTATGCTTCTAAAAATTGACCTCTCAAAATATTTTGACAAATTAAGATGGAAGTACATGAAAGCTCTTCTTTCGGATTTTGGTTTCAACAAGGATTGGATCTCTTGGATAATGAACCTCAGTTCCTCAACCTTTTTCTCAATCCTCTTCAATGGAGTCCCTTCTCAACCCTTCTCCCCCACAAGAGGAATACGGCAAGGCAACCCTCTCTCCCCTTTCCTATTTTTCATTATGGTTGAGGGCCTAGGATGCTATATCAAAGCCTCAATACAAAATGGCTCCCTCCAAGGCCTCCCTCTTCATGGGTTACAACCAGCATCCTCCCACAGCCAATTTGTCGATGACACGATGCTAATGAACACCCCCACTATGCAAGAAGCAAATAAACTAAGTTCCATCCTCGTTTATTTCAATGAATCCTCTGGCACCACCTTCAATATTACCAAATCGTAGCTCTTCTTATTTAATACTTCTTTAGAAATCCAACAACACCTTTCTCAACTTCTGAACACCCTTATCTACACTTTTCCCTCGCGCTATCTAGGACTCCCTCTTTTTGATTCAGCAGCCAGAAACATCTCCCGAGACTCTCTCCTACTCTCCATTTCCAATCGGCTCAGCACTTGGACCTTTCAATCCCTCAACCTTCCAACCAGAATCATTCTCTTAAATTCAATCCTTCAATCCATCTCTTCTTACCTCTTCTCAGCCCTGGCTGCCCCCCTTTTGGTCATAAAGAAAGTAATAAATCTGCAACGAAAATTTCTCTAGCATGGACACAATCCAGAAAAAAAAATGGGCCCTCATCAGCTAGGAAAAAGTATGCAAGCCTAAATATTTAGGTGGACTGGGCCTCCGAGACCTTGGAAAATTAAACAACACTATGGGAGCAAGAATCTGGTGAAGATGGCTCAAAACTCTACCGGAGATCTAGGTCAAACTCTGGAAATGAAAATATGCCCCAAATAGGCATCAAAGCCATCTTATAAGAATGAGGGAGAAAATTCAAGGCTCCAACATCTGGAATGTGGCCTGGAAAAATAGGCCACTCGTTTAGGAACATGCGTTCTGGGAAATTGGTAATGCCCAGAATGCCCTATTCTGGATGGATTCCTGGCAACAATTTCCACCCCTTCAATCAGAAGAAACTCTACAATCTTATGCTAATCACTTACAATATATCACCACTCTCAAAGTAGCATATTTGTGGACTGATACTCCTAGTAACTCTCCTTGGCGAAGCTGGAAATCAACCTATCATGAGCTCCAAGTTGCATTGGAATGTGATCTGCAGCACTGGAATCATGCAACATCCCTAAGGCGAATTTGAAAAATCACAAACCCAAACATTATCAAATGGGGATACACACCTCACGGTAGCTTCACTCTCAAAGAGGGGTATGCTCTACAGGATAAATTCCAAAATCTTCAAAAATATAGCATCTGGACAACAATATGGAAATCAAAACTATGGCCCAAAATCTCTACATTCCTCTGGCTTCTCCTACAAACAAGATCTTAACCTGGGAAAATCTACAAAAACAAGGTTTCATTGGCCCCTCAATTTTCCATCTCTTCCATCTCCAAGCAGAAACCATGGAGCACCTCCTAAACAACTACCCATTCAGTGAGGACATCTAGAACCAAGCCACTCAGCTCATGAGAAGAACCAAAAGAGTTAAAAATAGCATCTCAAGCACAGTGAGGGAGTGGGGCTCCGACTCCTTTAAAATTCCTATCTTGAACAGAACATGGAAACTCTTACCAGGATTCATAGTCTAGAAACTATGGAAAGAGAGGAACAAAAGAATCTTTCACTCCCAGCCCTCTCCTCCCACCCTCCTCTGGAACTCAATCCTCTCGCATCTCCAGGAAACTCTTCAGCTTCATTTATCGACTCAGGAAGACTTACCCATTGATCCAAGTGAGCTCCATCTCCTTAACTCTTGGGGCTTCTCATTTTCACACTCCACCCCTCCTCAACAGCCCCCCTTATCTTCAAAATCCCTCAGTCCCTCCAAGTGGCTCCCCCCCCCCGCCAGGCTTCCATAAAGTCAACTTCGATGGTGCATCAAAAGGCAATCTAGGCCACTCAGGTTATGGAGCGGTCATAAGAAACAGCCTAGGTCAAATCCATAGCCTTGTTGAAGAAAATCTCGGATGTGACACCAACAATTTAGCAGAAATCTGGGGTCTCATCAAAGGAGTGAAAATGGCACTAAATCAAAACCTCACTTATCTGATCATTGAAGGAGATTCCAAAATCATAATAGACTTGGCAACAAAAATTCTGAATGGTCGAGATCCAGGGAAAATCACACCCAACTGGCACCTCCTTGGCCCTCTCTACAGATTCCAGGCTCTTCTCAAACCCTCTCTAACTCTAACCCCTTCACACATTCGGCGGAGTGCTAACAAAGTTGTGGATAGAATTGCCAATGTCAGGGTTGACTCTATGCAGCGAATTATTCTCCACGATTCCAGGCAGTCACAAAGCTTGCCTCTTTGGATCCAATGTGAGGAGCTTGCCCAGGTGGATGGCCCCAACCCAACTGAGGTGTCATCCTTGATCACTCAGTAATTCTTGTAAGTTAGAAATTATTAGAAGCTCAGGAGAGAGGGCGATCGTAAGCAACAGCACAGATGATAAACAAATGACAGAGGATTTTGTGAAATCGGTTTCCAGGAGTCCAAAGCATGGTGGCAGTTGTTTCCCAATGTCACAAATTCGCGATACGCGAAGTCGCAAAAAGTGTGGGAGAATCTGGATCGTTAATCCTACAGGTGCTCGGAACCATCGATCTGGGCCCATTGTTGTGATGAGAGAAAATTTTGGGACATTGGATTTCGGGACTCCTGAGCATGGAGGAAACTATTCTCCAAAGTCGCGACATCATCGGGTCCATCCATCATTAGAGAACATGTGGCAGAGATCACGTCGAAAGTTGGAGGTCTGGACGAGAAGAGGATATTACATTCTAAATCCTCGATATGTAAATCCCCAACATCATCAGCACCATCCATCGGAGAGGGATGCGTGGCAGCTGATCATTATTTTGTTGTCTCGTGACTTGAAGCAATCAAAGGAAAGACTTGCTAGAACTCGTGATACGTGAAAGAGCAAAAAGATCACAGTCGTGGATCAGGAAGCGATCTGGACTGTTGAGCGTCCAGGAGATTTTTCAGCATTTCAGGAATCGGGAGTGTGGAGGAACCAATTATTTGGAAGTCGCGATACGTGAAACCCTGACTCAGCCAGAACCGTTGATCGAGGAAGGATCTCAGCCGCCAAATCTGAAGCATCGACATTTCGGGGGTCGTGAAGGCAGTGGTGACTCGCATTGGGAATTCCTGATTTGTGAAATCTCGACTCAGTCAGGACCGTTGATCGAGGAAGGATATGAGTCGTCAAATCTGAAGCATCGACATTCCGGGGGTCATGAAGGCAGTGGTGACTCGCATTGGAAACTCTCGATTTGCGAAATCCCGACGCGCTTGGAAGAGTTGGCCCTAGGTCATTGAGAAGGGTCATATGGTCAGAGGACAAGGGAAGGGTTAGCTTGCACTATACCCCTTTTAGAATTTCAAGACCCAAAAGTTCGAAGGGAGGAGAGTTGGGTGTGTAAAGTCCCGACTCACGAAATCACAATGCGCCATTGGCTTAGGAGTGCGGTCACTTCCCCAGGGCACATGCTCTAATACCAATTGATCTGATTAGAGGGAGAATAAACAAATACAAATCACTTTAATGGAGGGCATATACTTTTTTTAAGAAAGGCACACTAAATACCAGTGCTTCTATAAGGGGGGAGAGGTGCACATTCCTTTATCAAGTCGCACAAATCTCCAAGATGTCCGAACAGCAAGTTAAAAACAAAGAGAAATGGAGGAGGGGAGCATTGACTGAACCAAGGTGTAGGGCCTTCAAAAAATCCCACGCACCAACGTTAGCAAAAGAGAGGTGCGCACAAGTTCCTTTGGTGCGTAGTGAACTAAAACAATCATACATAGAAAATTATTACACATAGAAGAAAGACAAGATTCGGAAAAAGTTTCATCAATCGGATTAGAGAAAGATGTTCCCTTTAATAATTCACGGAGACTCATTACAATGGTAATTGTCACTTTTATTTTTCTATGATTCTCTATCCATTCCCACTGGCAAGAGAAATTCCCCGCAGTAATTACTCACACAATCTGATCGACAATTATTTTAGACATTGGCTTGCTTACTTAGACTGACGAATGTTTTGTTACAATTAAGTGATTGACTGACACTGACATAGATCAACAAACTAGCATAGAATTAATTCTCTTTATCGCCTTTCCTATTGTAGACTGCTCAGTCTAAAGAAGGTTGACGTCCTTTCTATTGGTCCAGTTGCTCCCCTCAAAGTAGTTGAGTTATTATTTATTCATGTTTGGGCTCAATTTTTTCTTCCCCTCACCATCATTTCCAATCAATAATCTCACTTTCTCAATCATGTTTGGAAAACCCTATAAAAACTTGTATGGTTCCATCTATGTTATTCTATATTTGTCCACCCACATACAGATGACTAGATAAGCATGGTCATTGGGACATTAGTACACACCTTCTACATCTATTCCAATAAAAATAAGCAAGTGGATATATATCTATTATTCTATATCACATGTATGACCATGCAATACACTCTGCCACTAGTCACCCTCCCCTTTTAAATTTGTTGTGGGTATCAACCCATAACTCATTGTGAGGTTCTAGTAACTCTTTCCTCATCTCAAACTCCACATCAAGATACAAAACAACACCATGACACCACATTTGTTTAGGACCTTGCCACTATGCATAATGAGGTCAAAGAAGCACTCTAAGGCTCCCAAGCCAAGTACAAAGTATTTCATGACCAACACTGATTTTCATCACCCTTTTAGATTGGGGATTGCATATAGTTTTCCATGAACAAATAATGCTTCAAAGGGAACAGACATCACAAAATATAACTTGTGTATATGAACCATTGCACTTAAAAGAGGTATTTCAAATTTCCCATCCAAATCAACATAAAATTCCATATTTTCATTCTATATTAGAACATGATATGCCACTATATGCATTTGGTGTACCTAAAAAGAAAACAATTAGTTGCTTAGTGGGCCAAAAAGGACACTTCCTCCCAATAGTCAAATGTATCGACCAACATTTCCTTATTGAATAATTTATCTACATATTAGAGAAAGTGGATACACATTCAATTAAACAAGGAGGAATTGATACAACCAACACATCAATGGAGGGTGCACCTATAACAAACAATTCAAGGAAGGGTAGAACCAACACCAACATCGCTACTCAAGTAATCAAACCTCCAGCCTACAAAAACATTCAACATAAAGGTTGAAATCCATTATGGAGCCGACATAATTTTTTATTATTAATTTTTATTGTTAATTTTTTATTATGTTTATTATTATTTTAATTTGTTAATTTACATAAACATCTCTCCACTCCACACTAAGTTGTATATATATAATGGAACCTACATAATTTTTTATTATTAATTTTTATTGTTAATTTTTTATTATGTTTATTGTTAATTTTTTATTATGTTTATTATTATTTTAATTTGTTAATTTACATAAACATCTCTCCACTCCACACTAAGTTGTATATATATAATGGAACCTACATAATTTTTTATTATTATTTTAATAAATCATGTTACATAAATATTTCTTCTCCCAAAACGGTACAGCATTTGTAGACACCATTCCAGTGGATGAAAATTGAAACAATTCACTGAACATGGAAACAATTCAAGTGCCAGGGAAATATTAATGTATGGAAAGAAACACCATGATGCGTCGACCATACAATTAACCTTTTCTTATATTTTCTATTTATCGCACTATCATCATGCATCATAATCAATCATCACGCTTCACTCTTATAGTCGATACATCATGTTGCGGTCTATGATCATAATCAATCGTCACACTATATCCATTTCCCTTCAACATGGGAAATTGTCACACTCGAATTTCTCACTGTATCCATTTCCCTTCAACATGGGAAATTCCAAATCGATTGGCCCATTTTATGTTGTTAGACCTGAGATGGATATTCGAATTCGATTGGAGAGCTCAGATGGCATATTATTTTCTGTGTGAAAGAATGTGGCATCGTAGTCTAAGACTATAAGGAGGTTGATGGAGGAGGTCGGGACTGAGAAACCCATTGTTCTCGTTCTTGTTTCAAGTAATATTTTACATGATGTTATCAGATATTGCACCTACCATTCACAGAATACCATGTCGAAAGGCAGGAAGTGGAATACCTCAAAGAGAAATATGAAGAGCCCGTTCGTCTACTGGAACTTGTCAGGATTTCGAACCCTCACTACTTGTATATTAAGAATCTTTTTTACATCGCCTATCGAACTATTTCAGACTTGATGAATGAGGATAGCCCTCGAAGGATTTTTTAGATTCTCAATGTTCAGGAAGAGGAGGAGATGAGTGATGAAAACCGGACAGGATAGTAAATAATGTCTTTGTTAATATGTTAGGGTTTGTAGAGTAAAGAATGACGATATTGGGTCTATGTTCGTATGTTGGGGTTTATTTTATCATGTTGATAAGGAGTGGTGTGATTTGGGATTTGAGTTACTTGAATGGTTTTAATTTACTATGCATTTATTTACTTATCAATTTGGACAAACAAGGTACCATATGGAAATAATATAAATTTTAAAATGATATTATTATTATTATTATTATTATTATTTGATAGCCTTTAGCTATTTGTCTTTGTGATTCACTTCTTTGGTAATTTTTTCTAATTCATGTCTTCAAACATGTTACACTAATACTTTATACTATCAATATTTCTTTATACGTATTGCTAATACATTATCAATATTTCTTCATACATATTGCTAATACATTTGTATAGTGCAATGCTATCAAAATCTTCATGAAACAACAGAAAATATTAAATGTTTTATTATATTATCAGTGTTTCTCCATACTTATTGTTAATACATTTGTGTAAGGCAATTCCTCCACAATTTCTATGCAACAACCATCCATACTGAAAATTACAATATGAGGATGCCTTTTAGGAGCTTAGAAAAATTGTCAAACTCCCTCTAGAAATATACTAAGTTGGATATACTCTCTAAATGGAATATACTATATAAAATTTCATTAACGATTTACCAAATTTCTCTATTTGGAGTAGAGTATTCAATCTCACCAGTTATTAGCTATATGGCAAGGTTAACCATTTTGTAATCTTTTACAAATATAGAAAATGCTTTATTTCTAATTTATTATGGTTTTCCAAAATCTTTTTGGTTGGTTCTTTAAATCTTGAAATTCGTGCCCACAAAACAGTGATGTATGACCCTCGAATTTCGTTCCCTCTTCCTGTACAAATTGTACAAAATTTCCTCAGAAATTCATGCCAATCCCTGCTATCTCAATTTCTATGTCAAAACTGTTGTACGACAGCCTTGAAATATGTGCCAACTCTGCGTCTGAAATCTACAGCATGGCCTTTCAATTTATGTGCCCTTTTCTGTTGTACGGCCTCTCAAAAAAATCTGTATTGTTCGGCCCTTTGTTGGCTGTACTTTATGCCTTGAGTTATGTGTTTTACTCTTACCTAGAAATTTGTGCCTCGAGAAGTAAGTTTGCTCTCCTTCTACAAAGCTCGACCTATCTCCCTCAACATTCTCCAAATTCTCATGAATAAATGAAATGGAGGGCGTCTTCTTACCCTAATCGACTCAATGAGGGAAGTTGAAGGGTTTCTTAATCCAAGGTTTTCGATTGGACAATATAAATGGTGGAGATTTACTCACTTCACTCACCCACTTTGCCTAAGTCATAAAGTCACTTTTAATTCATATCACATGAATTAAATGAATGGGGTCCACATTAGACATTTTCCCACCCCTAGGCGCCTAGGTGATGAGAAACACTTGCCTAGGTACTTTTTAATTATTTTTAACACTCCCTCTTACT